>OX457027.1:68393356-68489310 GCA_949752745.1 Protula sp. h YS-2021
ATGGTCAAGGTAAATTATCAGATGACCACTATTTCGAAAACGGGTAGAGAGAACGGGAGGGGGTGGGGCAGTGTGGTACAAAAACGATGAGCTATTTGTCACAACACAAGATATCAGATGACCCACTTAAAAAGTCAAAAAATACTTCCAGGTACTGCAAACAATAAGCTACTTTTCTGTAGGAGTTGAATGTTTGATAAAAATCGGCATACTTATTCAAGGAATAATACACAAAGTTTGATGTCGATCCGACTTTCCGCTATCGAGATATTTTGCTTAACAACAGATGACTTTTCATCCGTTCTACTCCGGACAAAACTGAAAAAAACAGAGGCGGAGAAATCTTTCAAACCAGATCTTAACGTAATGACGTCATATGCCGTTCTTAATTCCACTACACGCGTCAAAAGCTGACACAGCCATCCGACTGATCCAATTAATATCCATATAAAATTTGAAGTCCAACACGACTTTCCGTTATCGAGAAATTTTGCAGAACAGATCGTGTTCACATCTATACATATGTCTTACGTGATGACGTCATCGTTTGTCTCGCGACAAGATTTGAATTTTTCGGACCTACCAAGCAACATTCGTACCAAGTTTAATTTTTTTCGATGTTTAGCGGCTGAGAAATCTTACATACAAGACTACTGACTCAGACGCCTTTCTTCATTTCGCAACACTCGTCAAAAAGCTGGCATACACCCTCCGGCTGAGCCAACCGATACCCATATGAAATATGAAGTCGATACGACTTTCGGAATCTGAGATATTTCGCACAAAAGATCTTGTTCCAATAACATACATCTTTCACAAGATGACGTCATATATCGTCTTCGTTGGTTCTACTGGCGATAAAATTTGACAATCATTCGGACAAGCCAATGAAGATCCACCATGTTTGAGCTTTCTCCGATGTTGAGCGACTGCGATATTCTGTACACAAGATGTTACGTAATTGCGTCATACGCATTCCTTAATATAGCAGCACACGCGAGAGGTTGAAAGAACAGTCCCAAAGACCCAAGGAATAAACAGACCAAGTTTGGAGTCGATCTGACTTTTCGTTTTTGAGATGCTTTGCACACAAGACTTTGTTCACAACAGACCGAGACATCCATAGAACGTACCAACACTATACGCCCACCCCCCCCCCCCCTTCCTCGGTCGGGGAGACATAATTCGCATGAAACCACAGCGAGTTCATTTTTTTGCCAAGAACTTGTTACTTTTTTCAATTAAACTCGAAGGCAGACGCCAAGCATTGCCTGAGGCGTGGAAAACATCCTTTAAGCAGGAAGTCTTCCCTTTCACCATTCGGGTAGTTTTACCAGCACTTCTCTATGCAGACTTAACTTAATGTGGTCTCTTTTGACAATGAAATCAGCACTTTTGTCAACGTAATTATATGTCACTGCCAATAAAATGCAGAAACAGCCCAGAGCAAAGGGCTATTTTCGAAATCTTTCAGCTTCCTCTGTGTGCTAAAAGCGTGACAGCATTCATTCTCTGCTCTTAGATAACACAGCCACTTTATCAGAAAACGCTCTAGTATACCTATTCTCTTATGGAAGAATTCGTACACACATAAATCATAATCAAAATAACTGGTCTAAATTTCCGCTTCTCCTTCCCCAAGCGGCTACTACACTCGAAATCAACAAAGCCCGCGAAAACAGTACATGTAAAATACCACCACAACAACCTCCGCCCCCCCCCTTAAAAAAATAATAACAAAACAAAATATAGCAATGCACTGACTGTTTGACGTGGTAGAAGCCGTAGTCGTGGAGCATGAGGAGAGCGAGGGTGCGGAGGGCAGGAAGGATGGAAGAGAAGCTGTGGTCCGGCTGGTTGACGTGTAGCAGCAATGCCCGGCAGATCAGCGCCATCTGCTCGCGCGCCGGCACGCTGTTGGACAGCTGCAACAGAGGACATGTGACAGCTGCAAGAGATACGGCGGTTGTAATACATACGACTGACAGCTGACGGAGACACATTAATAACAGCAGTAATAAATACACAGCATTGCTGGAAAACTCTTTGCTGAAGAGACGATTGGTTTCATTTGAGAAATATTTAAAATTAGGGTCCGAGTTGGCAGTTAGGGGCCGAGTCGCCTTTCGCACGGGGCCGAGTCGTCCCAAGGATTAGAGGCCGAGTTGTCCAAAAAGGGCCCAGTTGGCAAAGGGCCGAGTTTGTCCCAACCCCCTGGAAAACACACTGGGCCACTTGTAAGACTTGCATAGAACGGTTGCAAACAGATACTCAGGACAAGTGATACATAAGAAAGATGCTAAAGATATTACAACAGCTGCAACAAATACAAAGGAGAGCTTCAACCAAAAAAAATAATAAAAAAAAAAAAAATAAAAACAGAACAGCTGAATCAAATAAACAGGACTGCTGTGAAATAAGCATCACCATTTATAGGCATGTCTGACCCCTTAGATAACTTCCAGCAATTCACCTCCAACAACATGTTATCTAATGGAATCATCGCCAATGTGTCACCAATTTAGTGTGTCGCGTAATATTAACACGATCCACGTAAACCCTAGGAGTAGCACTTTTAATGGTTCTTCAAGGAAAGCACATGTGGGCATAAGCCCCCTCCCCCCTCCGACTGCACCGACAAGTACCGTTAGCCCTCGTATCCAACACTGGCAGACAGGCATAACCAAGACCTAAAATGTCACGACTCAATTTCCCAAAATCAAAATGGATAAAACCAAGGCCGACGTCAGACGCTGTACTTTTCCATTCCCCCAAACATTTATTTTGTACAAGGAAGTCCCCCTGAGCATTTTAATGAGCCTGCTCTTTAGTTTTTCACTTACATTCTTTACACCATTATTAAAATTATGTCTGCATAGTTTCAGCACTTCACCCACAATGAGTAAAAAACGTTTTTTTTTTTAAATTAGACATCTCAACAGAAATCGTTTCAATGTGAAAAAAACACAAATCTCACGTCCAGATGTTTAACCCCATGGAGAAAAGCTGATTTTGTCACAAAAGGGGGCGTTTTACAATCAATGATTACTCAATGAAAGTTATAACACTCCCACCCCCGTTTCAATGTCAAACTAACAACATCTTCAAAACTGATACAAGACGCAAATTACACAGGACGGAAACATAAAACACAGAGATATGAGGTACAATAGCGTGTACAGACCAGCCGCAAGCACGGCAAGTACTTCATGAACGACCCCCTCCCCTCCCTCCCCTCCCCCCCCCCCCCCACACACGCACGGCAAGTACTTCATGAACGACCCCCTCCCCTCCCTCCCCCCACACACACGCACGGCAAGTACTTCATGAACGACCCCCTCCCCTCCCTCCCCTCCTCCCCCCCACACACGCACGGCAAGTACTTTATGAACGACCCCCTCCCCCCTCCCCCCACACACACGCACGGCAAGTACTTCATGAACGACCCCCTCCCCTCCCCCCACACACACACGCACGGCAAGTACTTCATGAACGACCCCCTCCCCTCCCCCACACACACACACGCACGGCAAGTACTTCATAAACGACCCCCTCCCCTCCCTCCACACACACCTCCCATCAGGGTTTTGGTGTAACCTTGTGATGCAAATAAGCTACATCAATGACCATTTTTCCTTCCTCGAATTTTAAATCCAAAATAGGTACACACGTACTATCTTCTCGTAACATGAACACTTGAATATGTATCGAATTCGCTATAACCATATCAAAGACTGTTTACTACTAAGATATGACACTCAGCCATTTTCGCGTATCCAGACAGCAGTGGCGCCGCCTGGTATAAGAGTTGCAAATTAAGCTGTCAATACATTGAGGTTACCTGGTAAGTGCACGTGTTTTTTAACTTTTCATTACTTTTTCGGTCTTAAAGTTCGGTCTTAAAAACATGTCGCCTGGATAATGATTAGTAAAGAATAAGAGTATGGCTACTACAACAAGAGGGCGACCTTGTGCAGCAATTGGATGCGATAATGACTACTACAACTGCAATCTTTCCTTCTTTCGATTTCCACCTGACAAACATAGAAAGAGATTAATATCGAATGTTGTTCCAACACTGTTTCATGTTCGAAATCCCTCTCCCCAAATTACAATATCGTGCCCCGCGTCAAAAATTCGAAGTAAAAAGAAGGAATTAAAAACTCCAAAAACATCTTTTTCTGTGGGTCCATCCTCACCACAAGAAAATGTGATGAAAAAAGGATAGCTTGGTTTCAACCCCTTCACCTGGCCATCAGCTACACCTGATATGCCCAGTAAACAAAAATTTAAAAAAAAGTTTTGGAGAGCGAAAAAACCAAAACAGACCAATTCTGCAGCGGCCAAAATTAATTCTTGCATGAATGAACTTAGCCAATATTTATTTATACCATCCGAAAAAATTGGGTTATTGTTGTGAAAGATCTGGAATCTGTTTTCGTCACCGTTTTTCCAATGGTGCAGCACATGACAAAACTTGACAAGTTTGCAATGCCAGAGATGTGGAAAAAAAATGTAATTGAATGTACAAATACCGCGTGTGTTAAAAAGATAAAAAGCGCCGTAGGATTGTTTATGAAGATGCGAATTCATTTTGCTTTGAAAATGGCAAATTTTTGTTCGGTTAGATCCTAGAGTGATAAAAGAAAAAGAAAAGTCTTATAGCTTATTCATGTGTAAATGTGAGAGCAGTATTTACCTTTTTCTATTGTGATCTTTGACGGGAGGGTGGGGAGGGGGTGATCGTTATCTGATCAGATTTGTTAAATAAAAGGTGGCTGTGCTAATAAAATGGCATTTTTTTATCCTTCTTACTTCTATTGTTCAGCTCCTGTTGTAATAAATTACTTTAAATCCCCTAAAATCTATTGAAATATCGAGCTTAACACCAATACTGTAAAGTGCTTTGACAGCTGTTTTTCTCAGTTTGCAACTCTTCCACCAGGGGCGCTACAATCAGCTGGATACTATAGGCTGTATAGGGAGTGTCATATCTTAGTAGTTTATAGTCTTTGACCATATCAAGGCATAGGGATTCTTTCAATATGAAAAAGGCTTTATTTTTAACACTTTTGAGGGTCACTTTACTCCGCTTATTATAACCATACATGACAAGGAAAAATTTTGAGAATGTACTATTACGCTCTTTTGTTTTTTGCGAGCTTAATGGGTTGCAAGCAGGTCATTATTTTACCTTCATTGGTGGCCCTGCACGAAAAACTTGGGCACAAAGCCAATTCTTGACAACGCAATTTTAACTTTTTTTGGAAAGTGTCAAAAAACAAAAAAAAACAAACAAATTTCATGATTGCCCAACCTTTTACTTAAAAATTAAAATAACTGATAGGGTTCTTTTCATACCTGGTCAGCAAAGGATAATGTCAGGTCAGCTGGAACCATGGTCACTTCTAAGTCACATAGGGATTGAAATATCGACTGCAAAGTAATTCCAAAAATACATTTCCACATATGCTACTCTAAAATGTGGTCACATGTTTACACTACCAAGCATGCCCAGGGACACCGTGACCAGCTGTCCCCTAGTGCAATAATACAACAGAATGTACATTAAATTATCAAAATAAAATCGCCTAAACATCGTCTGGTGTAAAGTTGATGATTGTTCAGCTTCTTCAGCTTGAAATCATTTTTTCCAAATACTGTAAGAGTTTGACCAAAAAACTTCTTGGAGGAGGTGCACAATATGCAACGTTTACAGATTTCAAAGTTTGAAAGTGCCGCAATTTCGGGACAACTCTAATTCAAATAAAACAACTTAAGGGAGAAGTAACCGAGAAACACTGAGAGAGCGCACTGAAAACGATCCATTAAAACTGGAAAGCAATCGGATCAAAACTGCAGCAGAAAAAAAATTTAAAAAAGAAAAGTTTTGAAACGATTTAAAACTTTCTGGCGGCAAACAATTTTTTTTTTTTTGGGGGGGGGGGGGGGGGGAGGGACGGACCACCTCGGTGTTCACCCCGAATGTGAACGCATTCAATTCAGAATTGTAGAAACATTTTGAAAACATAATTGAACAAGTGGGTCAGTGAAACTGACTATGTCCCCCCGCCGGCGTACAATCCCAGTATATGATTTTGTTAGGTTGGACTACAACCCTTAAGCAATTCGTATCATATTGGTGAATTTTAAAATTCCAGCTGGGCAAATGTCCTTGGGCCGACCTGGCTCATTTATAATACCAATTCTTGCTACCACCCATACTACCTATGTTTATAACATTTTACCAATTGATCAAAAATGTAGGTTTGAGTGTGTTAACAAACTCATTCCAGTATGTAAGGGTTGTGAAAATTTCTGAAGTTCAGCTGGGCTAATGTCCTTGGGCCGACAGGGCTTATTTACAATACCGACCTTTGTTGGTTCCAATACTTCCTATATATAAAAGATTTCAACAATTGATCCAGAAATGTAGGCTTGAGTATGTTACCAAACTCATTCAACTGAGTAAGGATTGGGAAAATTTGTGAAGTTCAGCTGCTCCAATGTCCTTGGGCCGACATGGCTCATTTACAATACCGATCCTTGTTCGTTCCAGTACTACCCATATATACAATATTTTAACAATCGGTCGGAAAATGTAGTCTTGAGTGTGTTAAAAACAAGTTTGTCCAAGGACAAAGTCCCAGCTTACGAAAAGCAATAAGACCCATTCCAGCGTGCATGAGCGAAGGAATTTCCCTGAAATATCAAGCTTCAAAAGATGAGACGGCAAAGAGCTAGCTCAATAATTAATTTAGCACTGGACCAGAACATAGACCGATAAATGCATACAAAGATTTCTTTCCCAGAAAAATGGGGAACAGATTTTTTGTATATCTGGTAGAATGGATAGTTTGCCATAGATACCTTCAAACAACGCTCGCATTTCGGACCAGTGCGCATATTTCTGTAACTTGCCTCGATGCGCGGTTCTAATTCAGACAAGTGCGCATGTTTATTTAATTTGCGTTGATGCGCGGCTCTCATTTTGGAACAGTGCACATGTTTATTTAACTTAATAAAGATAAATGCGCGGTTCTTATTCCAGACCAATGCGCATGTTTATTTTACTTTCGTACTTATTTTGGACAAGTGCACAAGTTTCCTTAGGTTGACTTGATGCGCGGGTCACAACTTTCGTACATTATCGCCCAATGTTCCCTATTATCGCCCACCCGAAAAATATTATATTTATCATATTTTCGGGTCCTAGAATTGTTTCCTGCACTTTTAAAGCGAAAATTACAACTTTCTTGCATTATCGCCCAATATTCCCTATTATCGCCCACCCGAAAAATATCACATTTATCATATTTTCGGGTCATAGAATTGATTCCTGCACTTTTAAAGCGAAAATTACAACTTTCTTGCACTATCGCCCAATGTTCCCTATTATCGCCCACCCGAAAAATATCACATTTATCATATTTTCGGGTCATAGAATTGATTCCTGCACTTTTAAAGCGAAAATTACAACTTTCTTGTATTATCGCCCAATATTCCCTATTATCGCCCATCCGAAAAAATTTCACATTTATCATAATTTCGGGTCATAGAATTGATTCCTGCTCTTTTAAAGCGTAAATTACAACTTTCTTGCTTTATCGCCCAATATTCCCTGTCATCGCCCACCCGTAAAATATCAAATTGATCATATTTTCGGGTCACAGAATTGATTCCTGCACTTTTAAAGCGAAAATTACAACTTTCTTGCATTATCGCCCAATATTCCCTATTATCGCCCACACGAAAAATATCACATTTATCATATTTTCGGGTCATAGAATTGATTCCTGCACTTTTAAAGCGAAAATTACAACTTTCTTGCATTATCGCCCAATGTTCCCTATTATCGCCCATCCAAAAAATATCATATTCATCATATTTTCGGGACATAGAATTGATCCCTGCACATTTAAAGCGAAAATTACAACTTTCTTGCATTATCGCCCAATATTCCCTATTATCGCCCATCCGAAAACTATCATATTTATCATATTTTCGGGATATAGAATTGATTCCTGCTCTTTTAAAGCGAAAATTACAACTTTCTTACATTATCGCCCAATATTCCCTATTATCGCCCACACGAAAAATATTATACTTATCATATTTTCGGGTCCTAGAATTGTTTCCTGCACTTTTAAAGCGAAAATTACAACTTTCTTGCTTTATCGCCCAATATTCCCTGTTATCGGCCACCCGTAAAATATCACATTGATCATATTTTCGGGTCACAGAATTGATTCCTGCACTTTTAAAGCGAAAATTACAACTTTTTTGCATTATCGCCCAATGTTCCCTATTATCGCCCACACGAAAAATATCACATTTATCATATTTTCGGGTCATAGAATTGATTCCTGCACTTTTAAAGCGAAAATTACAACTTTCTTGTATTATCGCCCAATATTCCCTATTATCGCCCATCCGAAAAAATTTCACATTTATCATAATTTCGGGTCATAGAATTGATTCCTGCTCTTTTAAAGCGTAAATTACAACTTTCTTGCTTTATCGCCCAATATTCCCTGTCATCGCCCACCCGTAAAATATCACATTGATCATATTTTCGGGTCACAGAATTGATTCCTGCACTTTTAAAGCGAAAATTACAACTTTCTTGCATTATCGCCCAATATTCCCTATTATCGCCCACACGAAAAATATCACATTGATCATATTTTCGGGTCATAGAATTGATTCCTGCACTTTTAAAGCGAAAATTACAACTTTCTTGCATTATCGCCCAATGTTCCCTATTATCGCCCATCCAAAAAATATCATATTCATCATATTTTCGGGACATAGAATTGATCCCTGCACATTTAAAGCGAAAATTACAACTTTCTTGCATTATCGCCCAATATTCCCTATTATCGCCCATCCGAAAACTATCATATTTATCATATTTTCGGGATATAGAATTGATTCCTGCTCTTTTAAAGCGAAAATTACAACTTTCTTACATTATCGCCCAATATTCCCTATTATCGCCCACACGAAAAATATTATACTTATCATATTTTCGGGTCCTAGAATTGTTTCCTGCACTTTTAAAGCGAAAATTACAACTTTCTTGCTTTATCGCCCAATATTCCCTGTTATCGCCCACCCGTAAAATATCACATTGATCATATTTTCGGGTCACAGAATTGATTCCTGCACTTTTAAAGCGAAAATTACAACTTTTTTGCATTATCGCCCAATGTTCCCTATTATCGCCCACACGAAAAATATCACATTTATCATATTTTCGGGTCATAGAATTGATTCCTGCACTTTTAAAGCGAAAATTACAACTTTCTTGTATTATCGCCCAATATTCCCTATTATCGCCCATCCGAAAAATATCACATTTATCATATTTTCGGGTCATAGAATTGATTCCTGCTCTTTTAAAGCGTAAATTACAACTTTCTTGCTTTATCGCCCAATATTCCCTGTCATCGCCCACCCGTAAAATATCACATTGATCATATTTTCGGGTCACAGAATTGATTCCTGCACTTTTAAAGCGAAAATTACAACTTTCTTGCATTATCGCCCAATGTTCCCTATTATCGCCCACACGAAAAATATCACATTTATCATATTTTCGGGTCATAGAATTGATTCCTGCACTTTTAAAGCGAAAATTACAACTTTCTTGCATTATCGCCCAATGTTCCCTATTATCGCCCATCCAAAAAATATCATATTCATCATATTTTCGGGACATAGAATTGATCCCTGCACATTTAAAGCGAAAATTACAACTTTTTTGCATTATCGCCCAATATTCCCTATTATCGCCCATCCGAAAACTATC
The DNA here is from genome assembly GCA_949752745.1 of Protula sp. h YS-2021. NCBI lineage: Eukaryota > Metazoa > Annelida > Polychaeta > Sabellida > Serpulidae > Protula > Protula sp. h YS-2021. Next base: position 68,403,171 of record OX457027.1, read on the forward strand.
ATATTTATCATATTTTCGGGATATAGAATTGATTCCTGCTCTTTTAAAGCGAAAATTACAACTTTTTTGCATTATCGCCCAATGTTCCCTATTATCGCCCACACGAAAAATATCACATTTATCATATTTTCGGGTCATAGAATTGATTCCTGCACTTTTAAAGCGAAAATTACAACTTTCTTGTATTATCGCCCAATATTCCCTATTATCGCCCATCCGAAAAATATCACATTTATCATATTTTCGGGTCATAGAATTGATTCCTGCTCTTTTAAAGCGTAAATTACAACTTTCTTGCTTTATCGCCCAATTTTCCCTGTCATCGCCCACCCGTAAAATATCACATTGATCATATTTTCGGGTCACAGAATTGATTCCTGCACTTTTAAAGCGAAAATTACAACTTTCTTGCATTATCGCCCAATGTTCCCTATTATCGCCCACACGAAAAATATCACATTTATCATATTTTCGGGTCATAGAATTGATTCCTGCACTTTTAAAGCGAAAATTACAACTTTCTTGCATTATCGCCCAATGTTCCCTATTATCGCCCATCCAAAAAATATCATATTCATCATATTTTCGGGACATAGAATTGATCCCTGCACATTTAAAGCGAAAATTACAACTTTCTTGCATTATCGCCCAATATTCCCTATTATCGCCCATCCGAAAACTATCATATTTATCATATTTTCGGGTCCTAGAATTGTTTCCTGCACTTTTAAAGCGAAAATTACAACTTTCTTGCTTTATCGCCCAATATTCCCTGTTATCGCCCACCCGTAAAATATCACATTGATCATATTTTCGGGTCACAGAATTGATTCCTGCACTTTTAAAGCGAAAATTACAACTTTTTTGCATTATCGCCCAATGTTCCCTATTATCGCCCACACGAAAAAATATCACATTTATCATATTTTCGGGTCATAGAATTGATTCCTGCTCTTTTAAAGCGAAAATTACAACTTTCGTACATTATCGCCCAATGTTCCCTATTATCGCCCACACGAAAAATATTATATGTATCATATTTTCGGGTCCTAGAATTGTTTCCTGCACTTTTAAAGCGAAAATTACAACTTTCTTGCTTTATCGCCCAATATTCCCTGTTATCGCCCACCCGTAAAATATCACATTGATCAAATTTTCGGGTCACAGAATTGATTCCTGCACTTTTAAAGCGAAAATTACAACTTTTTTGCATTATCGCCCAAGGTTCCCTATTATCGCCCACACGAAAAATATCACATTTATCATATTTTCGGGTCATAGAATTGATTCCTGCACTTTTAAAGCGAAAATTACAACTTTCTTGTATTATCGCCCAATATTCCCTATTATCGCCCATCCGAAAAATATCACATTTATCATATTTTCGGGTCATAGAATTGATTCCTGCTCTTTTAAAGCGTAAATTACAACTTTCTTGCTTTATCGCCCAATATTCCCTGTCATCGCCCACCCGTAAAATATCACATTGATCATATTTTCGGGTCACAGAATTGATTCCTGCACTTTTAAAGCGAAAATTACAACTTTCTTGCATTATCGCCCAATGTTCCCTATTATCGCCCACACGAAAAATATCACATTTATCATATTTTCGGGTCATAGAATTGATTCCTGCACTTTTAAAGCGAAAATTACAACTTTCTTGCATTATCGCCCAATGTTCCCTATTATCGCCCATCCAAAAAATATCATATTCATCATATTTTCGGGACATAGAATTGATCCCTGCACATTTAAAGCGAAAATTACAACTTTCTTGCATTATCGCCCAATATTCCCTATTATCGCCCATCCGAAAACTATCATATTTATCATATTTTCGGGATATAGAATTGATTCCTGCTCTTTTAAAGCGAAAATTACAACTTCTTTACATTATCGCCCAATATTCCCTATTATCGCCCACACGAAAAATATTATATTTATCATATTTTCGGGTCCTAGAATTGTTTCCTGCACTTTTAAAGCGAAAATTACAACTTTCTTGCTTTATCGCCCAATATTCCCTGTTATCGCCCACCCGTAAAATATCACATTGATCATATTTTCGGGTCACAGAATTGATTCCTGCACTTTTAAAGCGAAAATTACAACTTTTTTGCATTATCGCCCAATGTTCCCTATTATCGCCCACACGAAAAAATATCACATTTATCATATTTTCGGGTCATAGAATTGATTCCTGCTCTTTTAAAGCGAAAATTACAACTTTCGTACATTATCGCCCAATGTTCCCTATTATCGCCCACACGAAAAATATTATATGTATCATATTTTCGGGTCCTAGAATTGTTTCCTGCACTTTTAAAGCGAAAATTACAACTTTCTTGCTTTATCGCCCAATATTCCCTGTTATCGCCCACCCGTAAAATATCACATTGATCATATTTTCGGGTCACAGAATTGATTCCTGCACTTTTAAAGCGAAAATTACAACTTTCTTGCATTATCGCCCAAGGTTCCCTATTATCGCCCACACGAAAAATATCATATTTATCATATTTTCGGGTCATAGAATTGATTCCTGCTCTTTTAAAGCGAAAATTACAACTTTCTTGCATTATCGCAAAATGTTCCCTATTATCGCCCATCCAAAAAATATCATATTTATCATATTTTCGGGACATAGAATTGATCCCTGCACTTTTAAAGCGAAAATTACAACTTTCTTGCTTTATCGCCCAATGTTCCCTATTATCGCCCACTTGAAAATATCATAGAAATGACCTACTGACAACAAAATTACTGAAAATTCCAACCAAAAGTACTTGCATGCAACATATTGTGCCCCTCTGCAAATTGAAACTTTGCTTTTTAAAGAAGAAAAATGGAAATTTCCAATTTTTTAAAAGCTGCAAACTTCGAAGCTCAGTAGATTCAAAAATAAGGCGAAATTCAAAAATCGAAAAATGTACTTTTTTCACCCCTTAGTTCTAGTTTCTTCATAACAAATTTCGGAATCTTCCGATGAAAAATGAGGGACTAGATAGATTTTTTCGTATTTTGCCCAAATTGGCAATAAAATCGCTAAAAATGGTTTAAACCAAAAAATAAAAAAAAATTCCTAATGCAGTAGAAGGTTAAAAACTCGCGTTTAAAATTTGGTACGAATCGGATGAAAAATAAAAAAGATATTCCACTTTAACTACTTTGTTAAGAAAAAAAAATGGAAATTTGCCAATTTTTAGAAGTTGCAAACTTTGAAGCTCAGTAGATTCAAAAATAAGGCGAAATTCAAAAATCGAAAAAAGTACTTTTTTCACCCCTTAGTTCTAGTTTCTTCATGAAAAATTTCGATATCTTCCGATGAAAAATGAGGGACTAGATAGGTTTTTTCGTATTCTGCCCAAATTGGCAATAAAATCGCCAAAAATGGTATAAACCAAAAAATAAAAAAATTCCTAATGCAGTAGAAGGTTAAAAACTCGTGTTAAAAATTTGGTACGAATCGGATAAAAAATAAAAAAGATATTCCACTTTAACTACTTTTTTTAAGAAAAAAAATTGGAAATTTGCCAATTTTTAGAAGTTTCACACTTTGAAGCTCAGTAGATTCAAAAATAAGGCGAAATTCAAAAATCGAAAAAAGTACTTTTTTTACCCCTTAGTCCTAGTTTCTTCATAAAAAATTTCGGAATCTTCCGATGAAAAATGAGGGACTAGATAGGTTTTTTCGTATTTTGCCCAAATTGGCAATAAAATCGCCAAAAATGGTTTAAACCGCAAAAATAAAAATATTTCCTAATGCAGTAAAGGGTTAGGAACTCGTGTTTAAAATTTGGTAAGAATCGGATAAAAAATAAAAAAGTTATTCCACTTTTAACGGTCGCGGGACGGACAGACGGACGGACGGACGACACTTGCCCCCATCTGTATAGCCCTGTTGGCTAAAAAGCCAACTGGGCTAAAAAAAAAGACATCGGATCAAAAATGTAGGACGAGATACATTTTTAATTTTTTTCTTCAAAAATTCCCCAAAAATTAAAAAATCACCCGATCGACTAGAAAAGCACAAGCCGTATGCACGACACTTTAGGGGTGCCTCATACCAAAAATAAATCACATCGGGTCAAAAATGTAGGAGGAGACACATTTTAAATTTTTTTCTTTAAAAATTCCCCTAAAATTCAAAAATCACCCGATCGACTAAAAAAGCACAAGCCGTATGCACGACTCCTTAGGGATGCCTCACACCAAAAATAAATGACATCGAATCAAAATTGTAGGAGTAGATGCATTTTGAATTATTTTCGAAAATTTTGCTTTAAAAATTCCCCAAAAATACAAAAATTGCGCGATCGACTAAAAAAGCACAAGCCGTATGCACGACCCTTTAGGGGTGCCTCATACCAAAAATAAATGACATCGGGTCAAAAATGTAGGAGGAGATACATTTTAAAATTTTTTCTTTAAAAATTCGCCAAAAATTCAAAAATCACCCGATCGACTAGAAAAGCACAAGCCGTATGCACGACCCCTTAGGGATGCCTCACACCAAAAATAAATGACATCGAATCAAAATTGTAGGAGGAGATGCATTTTGAACCAAAGTTTACTAAATAAACAACTAACTAACTAACTAACTAACTAACTAACTAACTAACGGACACCGCCCGCAAACCGATAGGAATACCCCAGCTTACGTGTAACGTAAGCTGGGCTAAAAAGGTGTCGACAGACGGACGGACAGACCCGAAATCTATAGTCCCCCGGCGGGGGGGGACTAATAAAATGCCGGCATTTTGCCAATGTTTGGCGGAGTTTTTTGAGAGAAGCCGGCGCAGAAAACATTAATGCCTTATTTGAAAACAATCATACGAAAACTGACAAAGAAGAGGCATTTTGCACATGTACGACAGCAAACTCGACTGATGTGATTAGATAGGCTCGACAAAGTCGGCTAGTCTAAAATTAAATGAAACACCGAAGGATTACTTCATTAATTTCCCGAAACTTGATATTTATTTACACAGACTGAGTAGAGAACTTCACAAGCGATTGAACGTTAAAGCCGCCCCCTCTCCCCCGAGCCCCCCTACCCCCGCCCCACTCAAACACTGCCCGCCATGTCCTTACCACGATGGACTCCTGGGCCGCCACATGGGCGGGCTTATTGCACACGCCATTGAGTCTTTCCGCCAGCCTCGTCAGCACCCCTGTGTACTTGTCCTCATTCACCCTGCACACCAAAACCTATAGCCATCAGCACGCTTCATGACTGAGCAATTTTTGTTCCTTGCATGTGGACGTTGGTTAGATGAAGGCAGATATAGCGGCACAGGCTTGATTGTGCCAACCTCAACCCCACATGTTTTGCAAAGATTCTACTTCCGAAACAAGAATTAAACGGATATTTTGATCTATGCATCCTAGTGAGTGACATGCTACGGTCATGAAATAATATACAAGACAAAAACAACCCCAAATGCAGCATCAAGATATTCCTATAATTTTTAGAGCATCAAAAAAACAGCACCAACATACTTGACTAGTTTCAAAGCATCAAGGTTTTTTCAAAGCTCTGAGATATTTTGCTATTTTTCGGAGCATCAAGAAATTCTGGTATTTTTCAAAGCATCAATATATTTTGTTATTTTTCAGAGCATTAGAATATTCTTTTATTTTTCAGAGCATCAAGATATTTTGCTGTTTTTCACAGCATCAATATATTGTTGCTTTCAGAGCACCAAGATATTCGGTCGTTTTTCATGGCAACTTAAAATCCTCCACTAAGTATTATTCAAACTGCCAAGTGAGTGTGGGCTGATCCGAAAGCCCCCCCCCCCCTCCCCTTCCTTGCGCCTCGTGCATTGTTCGCTCTCGCCTTTCAGGCTCATGCTGCCGGTGCTACAGACTGTGGGACTGTTTTTTTTTTTTGGACCTCGCTCATGTGGTTCTATCATTACAATCGTCAGATTAGCACGTTTATATGAACTCGTTACTTGATGTCTTTCATAATTTTCTGTAAATTTCCAAAGTACACGCATATTTTATCTTCTAAAGTTACAATTTCCCAACACAATCATTTATGTCATTGCACAATATTGTACAATTTATTTACAGAAGTTCTTGATCATGTGACAGTCTGTTTATTACATATTCGTGCGTGGACAAGTCTGTGACTACAGCTACTTGAGAGTTCGCCGAGTAAGCTAGTCAGCCGTACTTTTCGAAAAAAATAGGAAAATTCTTTCTACTCAACATTTAACATCTCATCTCAATTATCTCGTTCGGGACGGAGCAAGGTGGGGGCGGGGGAAGGGGGGGGGTTGGGAAGGGGGTTAGTATGATGATTGCCTACCCAGACTTCCCTGATGTTAGGTTGATAAAGCCAGCCTTGACTGGGGCTTGATTCATGAGAAAGGCCAGAAGATTGAGGATCTTCGCCGTTTCCCCAGAACATCGTAATTCAATGTTTTCATCGACTGAATCTTCCTGTAAAAAAAGGAACACTTTTTCAGACATCTTTTTTTTTTAACGGAGAGTAAAATTGGTTTACAACTTGCAGCAACTTATTTCACAATGCCCTCTTGCATAGCTTGACAAAACACTCGCCAGATGGCCAAAAATCAATATCCGAAAACACAATGCACTCCTGTAGTCCATTATGGTTGCTGTTTTCTCCAGTTTGTTTTTGCTCTGGCTCTTTCACAGCAAATGTATCGGAGAAAGCGGGAGCCAGCAATTTAACATAGCCCATGAATGTGCCCCAACGGAAATTTAGGCACCTTCAACGCAAGTTGGGTGACCACTCTTTTACTTAAAATTTCTAAACCCTTCCAGTTGGCTTTTTCCTTTTATATTAGCAATAATTCAGATGCAGTCGTTCACTTGTTTTATTGACAATCAAGGTTCTTTGGCTTTCCTGTCCGGTAAACGGTATTTACCTTTATTGTGTCCAAGGACATCTCGGCAGCTGAAGCGTCCATGCTCTCAATTACAGTATCAACCAAACAGCGCACAATCATCAAAGCTGTAGGCGCAGCTAGATCCGCCAGCTGCCAGCAGACCCTCCGCAACAGCTGCTGCAACGGCTGGCAAGCTGATCCGGACAGATTCTTCAAAATCTCTTGAATTTCACTGGACAATGGATGCAGGTGCGCGCCCCATAACTTCCGCTGGTTGACGGCGATCAAAACCTCGCTGTCAGTCAGCGGCTGTTTTGATTGGATGGGAAGGGGCAGGGGAAGAAGTTCTGACACCAGGATAAGGCCGCTTAAGAAAGTATACGGCGCCGTCACAACGTAGTCAAATAAATCTTTAACCATCAAAGTCCACAGGCTTTTTGAAATGGCTGAAATAACAATAAAATATCCATGAAGAGAGCACAAATCTTCTTTTTTTTTCATTTTGTTTGTATGTTTGTTTTTTTTTTTTTAGGTTTACCCCTTACTGACAACCTTAAGCACTTATAAATTTAAAGAACTCGGGAATATAAACAATTCTAAAATCATGTACTTGAGGGCTGACACAGAGAGAATAACACAAGAGACGTTTTTCGGAATTCACATGGTAATAAATTTATACTCTGGTGTCACACAATGTTACATATCTTTTAAGGTTACAAAACCTCCTCTAAGACTTTAATTTCACTGACTGTTCTTCCTTATTCTTCATGGCCAGATACTCTGTGCACTGAGAGCACTAAGAGCACTGAGAGCATTTAGTGCACACAGCGCACTAAGTGACAGACAGCACTAAGTGTACTGAGTGCACTAAATATACTGAGAGCATTAAGTGTACTGGGAGCACTAAGTGTACTGAGAGCATCTAGTGCACAGAGAGCACTAAGTGACTGACAGCATTGAGTGTATTGAGAGCATTAAGTGCACTGCGAGTACTAAGTGTGCTGTAAGCACTAAGTGTACTGAGTATACTTACAATCGCCAGTTTGCTCGGACTTGAGGCTGGGCTGCGTGTACGCGTTCAGTATGTCCACTATAAGGTTCTGTATGTCCTGCAGCTCGGCCGGCAAAGTGCCCGTATGAGAGACGGAACACAGCATAGTGTGCAGGTGAAAGAGACACGGCAGCGCCGTCCTGTCTTGGAACTGTAACACAAATATCATTTAAATGTAGGGTTCGTATTTGATTTTAAAACAAATATCCGAATGCTTTAAATGAAGTCCAGAGTTAGGCCCTTGTATTTTACCCAAATGCCGGTGTTTCGTTCTGAGACACATCCGTGCAGAGAAACATCCCTTTACTATGGGAAAGGGGTTATGCAAGCAAAAGGGGCAGGGATATTTGCGAGCACAGCGCTTTTCTCAAAAGTTCTAGCATTTTTTTCGGAAAGGGTTGTGTTTGAACAACAGATAAGCGGGGTTTTTTTTTAACGTGTGGGTGTTTAAGAAGTCAATAAAGGACTTGCGCTGCATGTTAATGCAATAAATGATACAAGATGCATGAAATAACTTGATTATTTCACTTTAATAGGGCAATAGGAATAAACTATACTCCAAGTTCTCGGTAATAAAAGAACAATTGGAGAAGTTGAGGGTGCCTTCACTTGTGACACCTGCACGATTCTCGTTTCATAGACCGACCGCTGTTTTTTTTTTTTTTTTTTTGACAGACGACCTTTTGTCCGTCGCCGACCTTTTGTCCGTCGGCAACCTTTTGTCCGTCGGCAACCTTTTGTGTGTCTTGGAATTTTTTTCACGAGATTTTTTTTCGTGTATCAGATATCAGTTTAACTAAGCAATGTATTCATTCCTAAACGGCTGTGTATGAGCAAAAAGAAAACCCTGTTGCATTATATTACATAGTTATTGTTAAATAAAATACAGTGAGAAATGACTGTTATTTCAGCGATCAGTCCGGAGAGAATGGCACGCATCATATGAAGGATAGCCGCACCGTGGCCAGCACGACTAAACTAGAGCAGTGCGCACTGCCCACATATTCCCCACAGGGCCCCCCCCCCCTCCCCCCCCCCCCCCCCCATCAGTAAACACGGCCATCAAGAGTCAATCAAGAGCTGAAATTTTCTAAGTCCAGCTGGTCCAGTTTCCTTGGACGAACCTGGCCCATTTACAATACCGATCTGTGTTTGTTCCCATAGAAGCTACATACCAAGTTTCATTAAAATCCTTGCAGGAGTTTTTAAGTTATCGTGTTAACAAGCTCTTGATGACAGACCACCGACCAACAGACTGACACGCGGTCGATCGCATACATTCCCTCTGTGGGGAATAACAAGCCATCGAACTGCCCACAGGGGGGAAGGAGAGGGAGGAGAGGTAGGGGCTGCTCCGGTCACTGACCTCCGATCAGTCCGGAGAGGATGGCACGCATAATATGAAGGATGGGCCGCACCGTGGCCAGCACGACTAGACAAGCCAACGGACTGCCCACAGGGAGGGGGGGGGGGGCGAGGGAGGGAGAAGAAGGGGTCCTCCAGTCACTGACCTCGCTGTCGCGGGCTGCGATCAGCCCGGAGAGAATGGCACGCATATGAAGGATGGGCCGCACCGTGGCCAGCACGACTAGACAAGCCAACGGACTGCCCACAGGGAGGGGGGGGGGGGGAGGGAGGGAGAAGAAGGGGTCCTCCGGTCACTGACCTCGCTGTCGCGGGCCGCGATCAGTCCGGAGAGGATGGCACGCATCATATGGAGGATGGGCCGCACCGTGGCCAGCACGACGGCCTTCCTCAGCCCCATGGTCGATGCAGTCCTGGAAGGCCCGCGTCAACATCTCGCTGATTTTCTACCAAAAAAATCACATCACCATCTACAACATTGCAATTTTAATCCTTTTTAGGGATAAGTTATTTTTTGATGTCATCTTCATCTTATTTCACTGGCTGAAATCGGTGGATTACAAACCATTTGTTGATACAAGTAACAAGCTACAAATATAAATATATGTCCACAAATCAATGGATAACTGTTTCAAGAAATAGCTTGCTAAAATCTGAGATGGTAACTGAAAGTCATTTTAAAACGTCTCATCGAGCTGAAAATAGGACCCCAGCCACGAAATGACACAAGCAATGCGTACATTCAATCGTTGGAAGCTACGTTTGCAAGAAACTCTCTATCAGAATCTATGATGGCGACTGGTGGCCATTTTGAATTTTCCGATTTAGTCTAGAGACGAGAGACGCGAAGAGCGGAGAGTCAAAAACAGCTACATAGAAATAAGTGTCTGTTTGTGCTTTCCTCACCTGCAAAATGTTTACAAACATAGGCATGCAATCTCCATGGAACAACTCTATGACGACGAACTTGTACTTGAGCTCTCTGGGTGCGGCGGACTCCACACTCGACAAGGCCAGGCCTGGCTCAATGCTCATCAGCTTCATGATCCTGAGCACGGTGACCAGGCCCTTGGGGAGCTCCATTATCTCGTCATTGTACTGTTTGAGAAGCTTCAGCAAGTCCGTCACTGTCGATACATCACGTGTGAACACGGGCACGCGTTTCAGCGGGCTCAGCCAATCGTGTAGTTCCGACACCCGCTCGGCTGTCTTCGTAGAGGGTTCTAAAAACGGAAAGAGGTGCTGCTTTAAACGTACATATCTTCACTCTTCCTATTATATTTTAAGACTTTTAAGGTTTAACTCTTAAATGTATATCTTTGGCTATTGCGTGAATGTCTTTTTTTGTAAACCGCGCCAACTTTGAAAATTTCTCTAGCGTTTCTTCAAAGCGACATTGCAATATGTGTACATTTTAGGGAGTAGGTGTGTGATTTACCTTGTTGTGTGAAGGCGAGGAGTTTCTGACCAAACGTCTGCAGATAGGTGACGTCGGTGGCCTCACGAACGATGAGCAGGAGCAGCATGGCCGTGTAGCTGTGGCACACCGAGCGCTTGATCTTCACGTTCATCTCCTCGTTATCTGCAGCATGTAGCTTTCAGCATTATTAAAAGCATGCCGCATGAACACAACGAAGACATTGCGATAACCCGTGAAAACTTTGATCGTGAACTTACAGTGGCAAGAAACCCTTTAGTCAGATTTTCATCATGCGCATTGACGCGATTCTATTGCAGTCAAACAATTCGGCGCTAAAGTGGTTAAAGCTACAACAATAAATGTCACGTTCACAACAACATAACACTTTTTCAGGCTATAAATATGCTGACGGCACGGACGAATTTTGATCGTGCTTCAGTATTAAGTGTTTTCAATCCTTCCAAGCAAAGTGATGGGCGAAACTATGTGAGCTGTGGACACTGACCTGTGAATTCTATGAAGGGCATGAGTGCCAGCAGGCCGTCGCCCATGGTGAAGACCTGCACGACTGCCTCACGGCCCAGCTGGTTGAAGGTCATCAGGTACAGGTTGTGCAGCACGCCCAGCGCCTCCGCGTCGTCAAGGCTCTTCTGTGACTCGTCTACAAATGACGTCACACACAGTAAATAAATTCACGCCCAACGATCAGTTCATTTGTGTTCATACCTCATGTTTTACTCTGTTTTAGTATTTCTTTCAACTGTACATATTTAAATCTTTAAATTTAAATCGACATGGGCCATTTCAAACCTGGAATCATCCTTGGATTTAAAATCTAAACCACTCTTTAAACACACATTTTTAACTGCATCTTCCCGGAACCAAGGTATCATGGCGGCCCACTAACCACCACCTCTCCCCCGCCCCACCCCCGTTACCCCCCGGCGCCGGGGTCGGCTTGCCTTTGTTGTGGTAGTGCAGCAGCGTGTCGATGCTCTGCATGGTCTGCAGGTAGTAGATCATCTGCAGACCGAGCACGTGCGCCGGGTGTGGCCCGCGCTGCTCCTCCTCTTCCTCGCTGTAGCCCTGCCAACGTCATACACTCACATACGTCACGTCACAACATCGCTGCTTACGGCCGAGCACGTGCGACGCGTGTAGCCCACGGTGCCGTGTGTAGCTCACTGTGTGGCAACGTCACGCACACACGTCACATACACGCACCACGTCACACACTCGCCACCTCACGTCATATACTCACCAACTCAAGCAATATACACGTCATCACGCCTTACGTCACAAACATCATGTGATATACTCGCCACGTCACGCCACACACAGGTTTCATTACCGCGCGAAAAATGAATAGCGTATGTTCAGTAATAACATGCATCTTGCCTTTCAGTCCTCCAGGGATTAAAGGAGGGGTAGAAGGCCCGATAGGGGAGCAGTAATTTCCCTTACTGGGTAACACACTTTTGAAAAGTGTTGTTCATTGGTTGTTTATTTATTTATTTATTTTTTGTTCCTTTTACATTTAGGTTATGATTGACAATTCACCAAAAAGGTGTCCAAATAAAGGTTAATCACTGGTTTAAAAAATGTGCTACCGGTACTCTTTGAGGTGACATTCAGTTTGTTGGTTCAGAAACTGAACTTGCTTTCTAGAAAAAAAAGATTCAAATTCATGTTCTGCGATGGAACATTAAAAGTGACTATCACACCGGAGAACCTGCCTGGGGATAGCCATGTTGAGAAGGGGTGTATAGCGCGGCAAGGCACGCTGCTACACCCAGGGTACAGGGTCCGAAAGAGCTATTCGTCTTGAAAAACTTGGCGAGTCCCGACCGAACAAAACAAAAATGCGAGCTCCGAACCGAACATTTCGCAAACCTGGCAAATCATACATTAAACTCACTACTCGGTACAGAAAAAATGTGTGAGTATTACTGGCTCCGACCGCACTTTTTTTAAACAGTTGCGATTATAAAACATTAAAGATACGTGGTGGTGAGTCTACCTATTTCACAGCACGGGTCCATAAACTGATGATAACACGAAGACACATACTGGAGTTACCTGGGTCTGAGTGAGAGTCCTGATGATCCCATTGACTGTCTCAAAGTGCGCGCACAGGTACTTGAGGCCCGACTGCCTGTGGATGAGGCACGTGAGCACGTCCTTGACCGCGCTGAAGACGCCGCTATTGGTGAAGGTGGCGGGCGAGGAGAGCAGGACGAAGAGGCACTCGAGGAAGCCCGTGCCGCTCATCATGTGGTACAGGCCAGGGTACGGGTCGAACGGCTCCTTGAAGATCTCAAATTGAGTCTGATTCGGTAAAGTTCTTCTGGGCTGTGCCTTTAAGAAAACCGAGGCTAATTGAAAGCTTCATAGAGCCTCTAATTGCCCTTGTAGGAAAATTGCTGGCGCTACGCACTAAGCGTATAATAAATAAACAAAACGAGATCGCTATTTTCCACATCTTATCGCTATACCGTCTATTTCTCCAACAGGTTTAAGGCAGGACAGAGTTTTAAACCCTGAATATTTGATCCAACCGAAACCATATGGAGCTAACACATCCTGAATATACTAACAACATTACCTGACGCCCCCCTGCCCCCTCCCCCCCCCCCCCTCACCACCACTCCCGCCCCACGGCTTGCGTGCTTACAACGAAGTAGTCGGCGTTGAGATAGACATTGATGGCTTCCCGAAGACATTGCACCAGGTTATCCAGGCCTTGTAGCTGCGCTGTCTCGGGCACTAGTAGCGGTTCTGCCTCCGGGGTCATATCCGTATCGTCGCTTCCGCCCATGGAGCCGCCCCCCGGTGCTGCGGCTTGCTTGCCGCCACAGGCGTGTTCTCTGCCAGCCTGCACGTAATTAAAAATATACATGAATCAACAATATTTCTTTGCATTATATAATGGTGAATTTTTAAGCCATGCGGCACTAGCTGTTATAGAAAAAACTATTCCCACTTAAAAAAACAAAACAAAACAGGAAGCATAGAACTATAATTGATTTATTTAGAAAAATAATTTCATTGCAAATTCCCTAAGACGAAATACACACATGCGAACAAGGCTTTGTAAAACAATGGAACTACTTGGTCGGCAAAGTTCTAACAGACATCTTCAGCAAGTGCTTTACATCACCTGAAAAACCGCTTCATCGTTGCGCATACTGCTACAGCACCGACAACTCACCACGATCAAAACATGCGCTTTTCTCTTTTTTTTTTGTTCAAATCAATCACATCACGTAACACACAACCTTGCTACTGTGCAATCCCAATAAAAACCCTTTAATTTCTTATTAGAATGCTTCTTAAAAATTAAAACAAATCAAGACATTAGAAATCAAACGAAATATTTTATGTTTTTTACTACATTCCAGGTTTCTCCACAAGCAGTTCACAAAAACAGAATTCAGACATTACACCAGAACAGAAAGACTCTAAAACATTGAAATATCAAACACCCTAACGCATTCATAGCTCATGCACTGGGAATGTCTATGGTTACCACACAACACCAAACAGAACAGTCACATCACGTGACCAGACACGTGACTTCCCCTTTCCGTCAACCGCATGCAACTAGCGTAGATCCACCACTACACAAGTGTCCACCATCCCAGAAATAGGTCGAATCAAAAAAGCTTTCACAGCTGCGTAGTTTTCAACATTTTCTATTACTCGGTTAGCAAGACGTAAAGCGATTGACTTAAGGGGTTGCTGTTGGCTTTTGTAGTTGCATGCGTTTACACATGGCACACTCACCAGCGTTCATATTGGTCTTGAATACTGAAGATGAAAAACCAAGCCAAAGCAGAACATAAAAATTGTTGCAGATACGTAAACAAACAGCCTGATTACAGCTACTGTGAAAAGTATTAGCTTAAAACGGAAGAAAATGACTCTCGTTATTTAGCGTGAAATAAACAACAAACGTATTAATGACCTTGTCTAAATACAGAACTTGCGAAATAGCTACACAGGTATTTTTGACGACAACAGTTAATCCCTCGCAAAAAAAAAAAAAAAAACAGAATCACAATATGTTGTTCCCGCGTATGTTTTTAAACAAAAAAAAAACTGAAGGATGAAACTTAAAAAGAACTTCTGCTATGTTGGCTATACCTTCCAGCTGTCCTATTTTCACACCTAATCGAGTTAGTTGTTTACAATGGGTAGACTGATGGAAGATATTGCCATAAGTACATTAAATAGTAGCACTCTTATTAAATCTACAAACCTTTGAAGGGGCACAATCCTACAATAACGAGAAATGGTCCTTCACTGATAAAAAAAAACTGACCGATTTTTATGCCAGGGGAGGTTGGTTTTATTAGAGAACTTCTGCCCAATGGGAATGCCACAGATGAAAACCGAAATATTGGGGAAAACCCTGAATGGCAATAAGACCACTCAAAGGTAATGAAGAAAGTGAAGAACTGTATGGCGTTTATTATATATCCGTGCAGAGCCAAAAATATCTAAAATACCACCACCGCATTGTTTATGAGCTTTCCAGTGGCTACAATTTCACACAAATCAGTCAAAACCATCTGCATGAAACTGCCGAGGTATTAACTATACACAGCTTTTAGGTTTATCACGCAAGCCTACTAAAACGGCCACGGAATCAAGTCCACAGAAACTTCACAGCTGTAATTATCTTAGAAAAAGGAACTGACAATGCTCAAGAAAAGTAGTTGCAATGTTGCTAAAAAATATAATGACATAATATCTGGAAGTGACAGAAGGGCTACTTACGTTTCGACTGTACTAGCAAACTTATTGAGGAGTTCAAACGTGTGGATTTTCCTGGCCAATGCAGTGAGCGCTACGACAACACGTGACATCTGGTAAAAAATACAAAGAAACTTGAATTTTTATTTCTTCTTTGTATCGTGTCCCTTGGAAGTAATCACACATCCCATCTCTTTATTACAACGACATCATACAAGACTGCAAAACAGTCATTATTCAAAGTCATTTTGTATTTCAAATTATTTTATTGTCTTTTGTTTCTAAACCACGGCATTAACCTGATTTGAATTCTACACGCTTATTTTAGCCATCTCTCACCTGTTTTGTGGTTAGTATATGGATCAAGCGTTGATAGGGCGTTTTCAATCCAGTTCCTTTACTTGTAGGTTCCAAATCCTCAGTATTCATTGGTTTTATTTGTAAGACCGAAGCTGATTGGTCTGGGGTAGACTTCAGTTCTTGAAGCGGGTGCTTCCCAATGAACCATTCCAGTCCTAAGTTTTCACCACAACAGATCGCCAGAGGCATTTCGACAAACAGTAAATTTCTCGTGACACAAATGAATCAGTTCACTTAATGTTAATGTTTTTGATAAAGACAGATTGGCAATTTTTACTTATATTTTTATTTTAGTGTAGATATTTATTCATTTGTTTTTGGCTAATGTGATCGATTATTTCTGTAAGTATTCAGGCTCTAAAATAATACATGTTAAATGTCAAAGCAGTATGTTCTCAGTTGCGCTTCTCATATTTCAAAAGACCTGTTTTCTGCTTTTTGTACCATTTTTTTTAATTAAATGGATAAAGCTACACACCATCTTTAAGCCTAGTGGTGCCATCTAGCGCCTTGACGATCTGGATCTTCACGGATCCAGACATGTGCTCAGACTCGAAAAGATCCAGCAACTTGATCTGCACGTCTCTACTCTGCAAATTCATAACGATTCATGCGTGGGCGTGTATGTGTTGGCGATGCCAAAAGATCATACCATTAAAGTCATGATATTCATATAATAAACTTTGGTACACACCTCATGTCAATCTCCTTCCCGTTAAATCATTATACAAACAAACCCTTGAGATGTTGTATAATAGGATCCAAGATCACTATCCGAAACCGTCCACTTGGAATTCATTCAGCAGAAATACTCACACTGGCAAGTTTATTTTTTAATTTTTCAATGAGCTAAAATAGAGGACTGAAGAAAAAAAGCCGTACCAAGAATCTGAGCGCCACATACGGGTCACACTGACATAGAGCTCCGGCCAGGCGAATGCCCATTTTTAGATGCCTCACTTTATAAGCAGTCACCGGCTGGGCCATCGCCATGGTAACATCCAAACCCTCCAACGCATAGCCAATCAAAAGGTCCAGCACCTCCACAAAAACTGGAACAAGTTGACAACATGATACATTTAATTTTTCTATTTTTTTTTCATAAAAAACCGCTTGATAGAAAATGGCGAGAATATCTTTTACTTTTAAACAAAAACAGTATTTTTTCATTACTTTTGACGTATTCTCACATTATAAGGTCCACTTTTTTTTTGCCCACGAAGTATTCAAGAACATCATTGACTATAAGCAATATTTTTATTTACAGGTTTGGGTAACTAACCATCTTGGTCGCATTTATTGACGATATAAGCCAGTCCCACTGCTAAAATCGACGCTAGTTTCTCCATAGACTCAATCCACCTGGTGTAATATAATCAAAAGAAGTACACCATTTTGCCCCATATATTAACATAGTGGAACTTCTTAAATATGCAAGTTAAACAAATCTGCAAGATAAATTAGGCAGTTTATTTTTTTTTAACCACATACTTTATTTCAAGCAAATGAACAGCCCCTTAAATTTTTAACTTAAGTCAGCTTTAAGAAAGGTAAATATAAACGACCGGAGTCTCACACGCCTCCCCTGCGGCAGCACTTACTCCTGGTGGTGCGGCTCCGTCTTGAATTTGTCGACAATATCTAGAATATCTCGAGCTTCTTGGGGCATAGCCTGCACATCGGTGCCCAGTAACTTTTGCTTTTCAACCTCATAATCAGTTAGCGACGGGTCGGTAAAGTTCTATATAAAAGGTCAATATTTATTTACAATTTCGTAAAGAGAAACAGCCCATTCGCTTATATTTTAACACATTACTGCGTAACTGTTGATTAAGAAACGATTGCTGCACTCAAACGACGTGACTACGAAAAATGTTGAGATGATTTACTTGAAAACCATCTGATTACTTCAAACGCTTATTTTGGTGGCATTTTTTTAAAAGTAAACAATGCCCTGCACTCAATCGCGACAGCATTCCAAAGCGGTCGACGAAATTCTCAGGCACAACGGACTTAGGTCTTAGGCCTTAGAATTTCGTACTGTATGATGAAACAGCGGCGTATCAATGCGAGTTAACCTAATCTGATAGTTAACTCTACCAGCAGAGGAGTTAACTCAAACCACAAAGGCGGTAACCCTACCTCCATGGGCGTTAAATCACACTGATAAGGATTGAAGTTTGAGATGGCATAATTCCATGCATCGTCTGTCATATCAATGTTCTGCAACTCAGCCTGTAAAAAAGTAAATAAACAAATAAAAGAAAAAAAAAAATAACTTATGAATATATATACTGATGTTCAATTTGCTGAAGGCTCTTAATATCGATCTTCAACATTACTTCCTACAATTGCGTAACAGTACACGAGATATGATGCAAAGACAGATAAATGCTTTAATAATTTGGGAAGAAGCTTGCGCTGGTACCGTATTAATGTCGAGGGAGTCGAGAAAGTTCTCGTCGGATGAGATGTCCGAGTAAGCGTCCTGGTCCTCTATCTCGCCGTCCGACAGGCCGCTATACATCTCGTCCAGCTGCGCGCTCGAGGGCACCTCGTCCACCAGCTCCTCGTACACAGCCGTGCCATCGTCCTCGGTCAGCTCTGCCGCAGTAAACAGTACCGAATAAACCAAAACACAGACGAAGAACCTTAGCTTTTTTTCTCAGTGAAAATACAACTTGTTCGTTTTAATACATAATTTTCCTTTTGACATGCTGATAATTGAACATGCTTACAATACAAGATGCAACTTATTTCAGAACGACAAGCGTAAATGACGCATCAAAAGAAAAAAACATTTGCAAAGGAGATTTGCCATGACACATGCTATGCTTATGATTTTCAAAACTGGCAGGATGCAATGCACTTTACTTGTATCAGTTTCTTATAGAATGAAACCTGGCTCACTCTGGTGCCAGTGTGCCAAAATATAACAGAGGATGGACAAGGCCATATTTTAAAAAAATCAGGAAAATAAAAAAAAAGCTAATGACATATAGCTACTATTACGGTATAAAGGAGTTGTTATACGAAATGGGGCTGAAACCCATGCGCAAATTAAAACTTCAAAAATATTTGTCAATGCCATTTCTCCTATTTCTATGCGCTGTCATAATATACTCCTCAGAGAATGTAACCCTGGTTGGTTTAAAGATATCCAAATCCCGGAGTTAAGCTGGAAATAAACGATTACTTGATACACGGTTATTTGAATTTATTTCAAAAGCTGTACCTTTTTGTACGGTTATCAGGTTTGAAGGGTGTACTTTGGCTGTAAATAAAATAAACAAATCTCAAATTAGCTATGTACTTAGGCATGCCTTTTACTATTTTTTTCAGCAAAATACAAACTGTAGCTAAGTATTTTACGCATTATTTGAACTTCTGACTTCGGGGGTAAACAGGTAAAATCTACACCAATAAGCAAAACAGGTTCAAGCTATTTCGTGGTAAATTTTTCGCTACAAAACGAGGGCCTCTAACACCACTATTTCGATGCTTGTACATGGCCTCTTGATACCCACTAGCTCAGCTAAAAATAAACATGCATCTGTGATACAGAGAAAATGGCATCATGAAGACACCCCACAGGCAAAAGATTTTTTACTGAAATAGAAATACATGACGTCATTTCCTTTACCCGCTGTCTTTAAAGATACAAAGAAAGTGCGTCCGAGAGAAAAATACTTAAAGTAGGCAAACAAGTAGCTATTGTGTACCCTATTCAAGTCGAAATCTCCAATAACTTTCAATACGCACTGCCACTCAATATTAACAGTTCATACCAAATATATATATTGCTTTTTATTTTAGAGCTCGAATGTTTTCATTTTCAACAAATGTCATTTGTTTGTGGCAAGTTCCGAAATGCCAATTATTGTGTTTTAGGTTGCAGTTGTTCTTTTAAGTGTAACTATATATCTATTACGTTATGATACAGGTTTTAGGCTAAAATAGCGAAATTCGAAATAATAATAATAATAATAACCTAAATGGTAAATGTACATAACGTTTTGACTCCTCACTTTCACCCGTTCGTATTGTTCAAACACATTGAATGAAACCAGGAACAAATCACTGCAACTCGTTGGGGAGGAAAAGCTTGAATTTGATTGGGGTTTGAACCAGTGACTGCAGGGCCACATACCTTGTTCGGACACCGGTTCATCTTCGGCCGGGTAGAGTTCTTCGGCCTGTTTCTCCCAGCTCTCTTCCTCCTCGGCATCCTCCTCGGCCTTAGGCGCCTCCCAATCACCTCGTTGCCGTGGCGGTCCCCATGTAGATCCATCCTGGTCCTGTGCATAGAATTCAAAGCAATTATCTGACACTCAAATTGAAATATCATAAGGCTACTCGTAAAACTACTTGTAAAGCAGGTTTTGCACGTTTTCTTTTTTTTTTCCAAAAGAAATTGCTTTTATGACGTATTCAGTGAACCTTTGCCAAGACGACGGCGTAACTATGCTTTATATAAGGCCAAGTCTGAGATCTAACCGAGGCCAGGTACAATGTTAATTTTAACTTGAAAATTTTAATTTAAATCTATTAAAGTAACTTATCAGCTATCACATGTCAGTTACCTGCATTCCTCTGTCTGCACGCTGATCCCGATTCCACGTCTGATCCCGGTTTGGCCGTCCATCTCGATCCTGTTCCCAGTCAGCCCGACCTCTGTCCCTGGCGTCGCGTACGTCTCGCTGGTCACGAGAAGTGTCCCTCACGTCCCTCGAAACATCGCGCAAATCTCGCGGACCTTCGCGCGCGTCCCGCAGATTGTCGCGCGCGTTATCACGCATATCCCGTGGGTTATCGCGCATGTCCCGCGGATTATCCCGGACGTTATCGCGCAGATCCCGAGGGTTATCCCGAGCCAAATCCCTGACATCTCGAGGATTTTCTCTCATATTGTCTCTTGGATCACGTACGTTATCCCTGTTTCTTTCAATATCTTTACTGTCACGTTCACTTCGACCTTCTCTGTCACGATCCCTTTGATCGTATCGGTCCCTGTCACGAGCATCTCGGCTTTCACGCACATCGTAGTCCCAGGGGCGCTCATCTCTGGAATTATCCCGAGATTCCCTGTCCCGAAAATCTCGATCACCTCTTTCCCTCTCACGCCCGTCACGGTCTCGTGCCCTGTCGTAATCTCGTGTTTTATCGCGGCCCTCTAGCTCTTTACGGTTCCGCTCATAATCGCGATCCCTGTCGCGCGAGTAGCCACCATCTCTAGAATCGCGATTTCGACCGCTGCGGTCGTACGTTCGATCTCGTTCACGTGATCGGCTGCGGGACCGCCTGCTCGGCGGTGACCTTGATCGTGACCTTCGCGGCGAGCTACGTGACTTGGGAGACTTTGGCCTGTTGTCACGTTCGCGCTCCGGCGTCCTCTCCCTCGGCCGATCCACCGACTCTCGCCGCTCTCGTTCCCTGTCATGCGAGCCTTTCGTATCACGGTCTTTGAGCTGTCTGTCGTGGGAACTCTTGCGGTCCTTGTCACGGGAATCATGCCTATCATCTCTCGAGTCTGACATTCTGTCTCTGTCGGAATCTCCTCTCTCTTTGCTGCGATCACTGCCCCGATCACGATCATAGCGATCCCGATGATCGCGATCACTATCCCGGTCTCGATAATCACGATCGCCTTCACGATCCCTGTACGATGGTCTATAATCGCGATGATCCTTTTCCCTTTCTCTTGAACCCCTTCTATAGGAGTCTCTTTCCGTGGAGCGACTCCTACTCCGTGTATTCGATCGGCCGTGATCTCTAGAATGTGCTCTGTCTGGCGTAGCAGAATGGCCTTCGCGGCGGTACCTTTCGCGTTCCACTCTTTCTCTCTCCAAAGCAGCTTGCCTCTCTCTCTCTTTCTCCTCCTTCTTTCTGTCTTTTTCCCTTAGATACGCCTCAAACAGCTCGTCCGATTCATACTCCCCCTGTGGTATTTTCACCTCGCCACGTTCATCGAGTTCTACTTGTGGTTTCTCTTTGACCTTGACCGGCTCGGTCGGCTGCGGTAACGTCGCCTGTGGCGCCGTGACGGCGGCGGCGACAGTGGCCGGAAACCGCTCATCCACATCCTGTGTGGGGCCAGGAAAAACGTCCAGAGCGGCTATGACATTAGGCGGTGGCACCCCAGCGGGGGGCACGGGAGGAGCAGGCGGCCCACCAGCTGGGGCTCCGGGGAAGGGCTGCTGCATTTGGTCCCATTCCTGGGCGTGTTGGTCGTGAGCCGGCTGGGCTGGGGCTAACTGCTGTGGTTGTGCAGGCACGTTATCGACGACAGCTGGGGGGATCACCACTGCCAACAATAACAATAACAAGTTATGTCGTGGGGTGGGGGAATGGGAATTATTGCCTCAGTAGAACAGCACTGATTGCATGAATTTCACTGCCTGACGCATAGCCGTCAAATAGAATGCATTGAAAATACTGCTGAACCCACCAATGACGCATTCTTTTTTCGATCAATGGACCTGGTTACTTAATCAAATAGAGTGATCCTGTTAAACCATTTATTAAACGAAAAAAAAAACCACACAGCCATCGTTCTGAAAAGTTCCATTTTTAATGGAAACTTGACACTGACTCACCAAAATGTGAAATTGTAAAAAAAAAAAAAAAAAAAAAAAAAAAAAAAAAAAAAAAAAAAAAAATCACCCAAATCACTAGTTCATACAAGGAAATGGACATTTTATTTAACACTAAACAAAAGTGCACATACCCTGGTTAGTTTTCGAGCGCGGGGGCGGAGGTGGCGGTGGTGAAGCCCTCTCCCTTGTAACGGTCGTCAAGCAGCCGTACAGCGCTATGGTAATGGCGGAATACCAACCCTTGATAATGACGCCATCTGTCGGGATTTTCTCATCCACAACCATCTGGATATTGTCATTTCCTTTGTAATCAAGCCTAAAACACAAACAAACTCTTTGATCGCGGCTGCAGTCGAATGTACACCAAGTCTTATTTACATTTAATCCAAGAAAAATATTGAAATGGAAAAATAAAGTACAGACCTATTGCTCTTGATTTTAAAAGTCTTAAATAGAAAGAGAACAAGGTCATCCTGCAAATCACTATCGCAATTTATTTTTGATAGCATTATTATTATTATTTTATTTCATTTTATTTTATTTTATTTTTTTTTGCTCTGTGTGTGAAACTAAACCTGACTTCTCTGATAATATTTTCGTTATATAAATATACAAAGGTGCAAATATGTAGAGCAACAAAAACTCTTCCTGAAACTGTAAATGCCATCTATGGAACAGTCTTATGTGTGTGTGTCTACTTACGTGCCAAGCTGTTCAAAAGTCGCAGCATTTGGTTTGGTGAGATTTGTGACAAACAGATCCAACTTGAAAGACGATGGATTTGTCGCTCTGTCAGAAAATGAATACAAAAACGTTCCCGATCTTTTAGGTACTTGCATTTTCATTAAGAAAAAAAATTGCATTAATATGACTTTTTAGAGATTTTACAACCGATACCGAAAATCATTTGAATTCTTTTGTG
Organism: Protula sp. h YS-2021; assembly: GCA_949752745.1. NCBI lineage: Eukaryota > Metazoa > Annelida > Polychaeta > Sabellida > Serpulidae > Protula > Protula sp. h YS-2021. The sequence continues at coordinate 68,426,512 of OX457027.1, forward strand.
AGGCTTCAACTTTCTTAAATTCCCAGCTGGTCCAACAAAAACCCGGCTATTCAGTAATTTTTTATGAGCCAATAAACAAGGCCCTCAAATGACGGTGCCGCTAAAATGCAAAGATAGCTACTATTAGAAAGAAAGCAATTACGATTGTTGTTTTCTTTTCTTTTCATTTGAAATATAATGAAGAAACAAGTATACATGATATAATGAATATTATTAGTTTACTTTATTTATATATCTTAAGAAACATCGGTCTCGGTCTCTCTCTCTCTCTCTCCCCCCCCCCCTCTCTCTCTCTCTCTCTCTCTCTCTCTCTCTCTCTCTCTCTCTCTCTCCCCTATACAATAAACATACCCAAGCCGGGTACCTCCTGGGACGTCGACTTGTACCCTGGTACCAAGTGGAATAACCCTCACTTCATTTATTAAGACAGGTCGAGGAAACTGGACAAGATCCAAGTTCAACTCCTGTGAAAAAATAACAGTTTTTGCAGTTTTAAAAAATGCAACAGTCTGTTCATTTATCAATACACAAAAATGAAAAAGGCAACATGAAGTACTGTTTGAAGCTATTTATAAATTCATGAGAGCAACACAATGTATCCGTCCCGCAAATTGTGTTTACTCGGGGATAAATGTAGTTTTCAGAAGTAGGGGTGCCACGGTTCGCACGGGTCGGCTCGGTTAAGAAACCGAAAAAGAAAAAACCGCTTTAATATTATTATTATCATTATTTTTTTTTTTTTTTTTTGCAGTTCAATTTTTTTACCCACAGTGGACAGTAATAAAATAAGGACCTGCTTCGCGCTCAACTACAAAACCTCATCATGTTGACATGTTGCTCTTTTTTTTTAATGTAAATTTTGAGAATTATCACTTGACATTTTAATGTGAACTGCTCCTTTAACGGCAGTAACGTTATGTTTCCTCAATGTCACTCACGAGTTAAAGTCTCTTAAAATTAAGAAATTCTGTAAATATTTTCAGGTCAGAACAAAGCTGAAATGACTGATATGTGATATACTTAAACTTAAGTTGGGACAAAACTGTAATGATTGTTACAGGATATACTTAAACTTAATTGTAAGTTCGGTGATGTGAAATGACACGTATATTGGTTTTTATTTCAAATATTTATGCTTAACTGCAGTTTTTGTGACTTTTTAAATATTCAATGAGAATTCATGAACATCTCTTGTTGAAAAATGAGCACCTTGTTACGAATAGCAAAATAAATTGATGATTAAAACAACTTGACTATGTCTCGAGGACTACGTCTATCCCCCGTGGGGGATATGGTTTGTGTAAGGCTGTTGCGTGTTGACTACACAAAATTTAAAGGTGGAAGGATAGGTAGACGTCCAGTCCAGTGCCAATTTTTGTAGACGTCCAGTCCAGTGCCAATGTTCAAAAAGTCCTCCATTTTGTCAATTTTTTTCCGATCCGGAAAATTCTTGGTCACTGCACTGCGAAAGGGTCCAGAGAAGCTGTGTACAAAAATTGAAACGAATCCATGCACTAATGTGGCCTGTAGGCGCGTGAGACCGCCGTATATACGCTAAGTCCAGTGCCAATTTTCAAAAGTCCGCCATTTTGTCGATTTTTTGCCCGATCCGGAAAATTCTTTGTCACTGCACTGCGGAAGGGTCCAGAGAAGCCGTGTGCAAAATTTGAAACGAATGCATGCACTAATGTGGCCTGTAGGCGCGTGAGACTGAAGCGTGACAGACGGACAGACAGACCGAAAAGTTCAAAACTATATCCCTCCGTTCCACGGGGGATAATCACTATTAGGTTGGTTGGTAGGCTGGCCGGTTAGATGATTTGTTTAACGACACTGCCTACCCTTAGCGGGTCATATCGTGTCTGCAAGAGTCATAGGTTGTTGTTGTTGTATGACTTGTTTAACGACAAGGCCGACCCTGACACTGTGTCAGTACATGTCATCATTAGGTTTCCTCCTTCGGGAAGACCTGTTTTAGATGCTTCGTCACCAAATAAATATTAAAGGAGTGATGCTTTATTTTAAAACAAGCATGTCCAAGGACATGACCCAGCCGAGTTACCAAACAAGGAAAGAGAAAACTCTGAAACGAATCATGTTAGGCCAAAAAATGAAGAACTTTGTTTCCGAACGTAGCTTTTTCATAATTTTAACACATAAAAACGAGTTTCCCCGGGTGGAAGCTACCCGAAAAGGGTTGTTGGAGAGGTTTGGTTTTGACGATTCAGGTATTTACCGACATTTACACAATTTTACAAAATTTTTAAAAATCCACCATTTCGGCCTTTTTTTTTTTTTTTTTTGTCATTTGCGAAAAAAAAAACAAAGTCCAGGTGGAGAGGCACCTAAGAAACTTTCGATTAAAATTTTATAACTATTTGAAAAAAAACTGAGAGAAATGAATGGTATGACAATTCAGTTATTTACAACCATTTATTCCAGTTTTTGCCAAACTTCAAAGTTCCGCCATTTCGGCAGTTTTTGGCCAACCGCGAAAAAAAATAATAGCCTGGTAGGCGAAGCCCTGGGGAACATCCCTGCGTAACATCTAAACTGTAGGAGGAGTAGCATTTTAAAATGGGTCAAAACGGGCACAAAAAATGCCGCCATTTTGTCAGTTTTTCGTCAAAAAAGTAATAGCCAGGTGGGGGACCCCCAAGGAACATTCACTAGTAAGATCAAAACGACTAGAGCAAAACTGTAGGAGGAGTAGCATTTTAAAGAAAAAGTTTAACATACGCATATACATTCAAGCCCCCTATAGTGATACGACTAACCCAGTCCGAAAAAGTCTCTAATTTATCAATTTTATCGTTATAAATATTATAAACTGGTATTGTTGTTTCAAATCACATGGCTAAAAGGCATTGTTGGCTGTTATACGACAAATATTAACTTTAATAAAATATTATTCCATTTCGGTAAAATTTTAAATTTAAATCGTACAAGAAAAAAGCAAAAAAAAAAAAAAAAAACCGAACCGAATCACTGAAGTGTACCGAACCGATCGAATGGCCTATCGTCACACCTCTATTCAGAAGGTGGAGGTGTCACAATAGAAAAAGACAGTCCTGGTAGTATTTTGAGGGTAAAACTTCGCTTTAAAAGGGAAATGCGGGTATCTCACCTACAATTGACATTTCCTTCATACTTTCACAGTTTAATGCTTTGAGCGTATACATTCAAAAATTGAAAAGAAAAAGGGGGGGGGGGGTCACCGATGTCATAAGAGAAATAAAGACATGGGAAGGTCGCGTACTTTTACTATAGAAACCATTGGTCAAACCCAAAAATTTCAATCAAAATGCAAAAATCACACATAATCACAATTGACAATTGCCTCATTTTTTCCCTGTCTGAAGAACATGTCATACGAAATGTTTTAAGCAAATAAAAAATATATGTCACCGTATCAATAAGAAAATTATACAATCTTTTTGACAAAATCCCATTGACTCAATGGGTAAATGGTCAAAACAGTGTAATATGATTTAAATGGACAATACATCAACACAGGCCCTTCTAGGAACATGCCCTTCTACAGACCATTTCTGGACACGACCCTATTTGTCTTTTAAAAGAATTTTTCGATTTAGACGGATTAAGTAGTTATTTTTACTGTGTAAACATGATTCAAACTCAGCGATATTCAATGTAATGCACATTTCGGTCGCTAGATGGCGCAGAGATGCCCGCATTTCCCTTTAATTAATAATTTCTGTATAGTCTTCAGCTGGAAATTCAAACCGTTGGTTGCCATCCATAATTATACCTATTACACTTATTTTGATACTTGTTACTTGTCCTTATTTTGTATTTATTGCCACTGTCCTATGGCACAAGTTTTAAAAGTCTCAGAGCACACGTTACCTAAGTGCTGAAATAAGCCAAACTGACGACCACATTTACTGTTGCGTAACCTATCCTATACCATTAAAAGAAAGTGCATATTTGCGCCTTATGTTGGCACACTTTTATTCACTTTTAGAAAAGAAGGAAAGAGAAACCCGGATGTAACTAACTACAATAATACTTTCAATTCGCAGACAGAATCTGTCGTTACGAATATTAGACCAACTTCGATTAAAAATAAATAAATGACAAGCACAGTTAAGAGTTCAGACTTACACAATCGAGTTAAGAATCTCGTTCGAAGCCAGGTCGAAAATGAGCAAAAATTGTGGACATGTTTTAATCATTATAGGGAATCATGTCATGTTTGGGGTCACATTATAACACGTACCAATTGAGTAATGCACTCCCCTAAAAAGAAATGATAAGAAACCGTCAGCGTGCTCTAACCGTGTACAAAAGTCACAAAGCCAATTCACAGAAAAACAATGGGCATGACTCCGAGATACTATAACGATGGCTTTGTGACCTAAAACGTTTTCCTTTGCATTGCGCAAGTTGCTATGCAACACTCGTGTCGCAGGACAATACCACGAAAAATATGCGAGCAAAATCTCGAATTTTTGTTTTTTTTCCGCTATCTATGAATCGATTTTGCTTGTTTGTGTTATAATGGGGATAGATCCTGGTGCAGTCGTACTTTGTATGGGATTCGAGCTGCGCGGTTCATTCACAGACCTTCCACGTGTGCTCGAATCCCATATAAAGCACTCAGCCCCATGATCTATTCCAACATAAAAACTAGAATATGTTTTTAAATTACGAGGTGGGGGATATGGAAATGGCACTGCGCTATGGAAATGGAATAAATTTAAATATTATTAACTTTGACATAACTTAATGTATTTCTAAGCTGTGGTAATTAAAATATAATAATTTTCATTTTCAGACATCGCACTTGAGAGACAAGATAGAATGAAGCTAGTCGCGTGAGTTTAGAACTCGGAACATACACCAACATTTGACGGCTCGGCTCTGCAGCGTAATTTTCTCAACCTCGGTTAAGAAAGAAAAGAAATTTACTTTATAAAAATGTGTGCCTCTGTGCAAAAACACAAGTTGTGCACTTATTTTCGTTTTATAACACCTTTTTTCTCACTGAATATACAGGTTTCTGACCAAGAAGACAGGCTATTATTCTTATTATGGAACGCGTTGCAGCTGATAAATAGCTAGAAAAACTGTCACCTGCTTACAGCTTTTTACGGGATAATAGGTGGATTCGTACTTTGAAAGGGCGTACATTGGAAGAAAATATCAATTTTAATGTTTTCTCCTTAAAATGTCTTCATAATTTATTCCAATATATTTGCAGTAGAAACGACACACACCAACCGGACAAGTCAGAAAATACCAAATTTCCAAAGCTAAGTGAAGTCCAAATGGAACCTTACATGAGAATTCTTCCTGGTACATATTCTTGGTGGCTCCAGGACAATGTCTAGGACTACTGCCTCCCGAGACAAGCCCCGGGGCAACTGGCCACATAAGCCATTTACTGAACTTTGCAATCAAGCATTTCTTTCTTTTTGCGAAGTAAAATAACTACAATCAGAATACTCTGTACTTAACTATAACTGATTAATTAAAATTAATAAACTATGAATTTCAATCCGAATACTCTTTACTCGAGAACAAGTTCCTTTCTGCTGAATCGTATGCACTTTTCTTAAGAACTGAATATTGTGGAAAATTTTACCAGGGATCGTACAAAGTTGAGACAGCCAATTTTCAGATTTTTCTAGGACTTTTTTCCAACACTTTCCCGCACTGTTTGCCATATATATACATTTATGCATATTTTGAATAAATTTTTACTTAAATCAACGTAAAAAATCATGATTTTTTTTAAAATCTTTTGTCAGTAAGCCTATGCGTGCAGTAAAGGCACCCAGGAATCGTTTGGAAATCCTTTGCAGTGACATAGCAAAAATCCGAAAGGAATCTATACAACTGAACTTGCGGACAGTTATCCGACAACCGAATTTGCGGATAGAAATCGGAAATATTGTCAAATGTAAATGTACTTAGAAATGTCTTAAAAGACAGCGTTAAGACGTCTACAAAATTGTTAAAAGTTTGGGATTGTTAACTTTTTTCCGCTTCCATTTTTCGAGTTTGATTTAAATCAAACAAAATTTAAAAATTCGATTTAAATAAAAAAATCAAGTCATGACTTGATTTGATCACATTTTTTCTTCAGACCTGACATAATATATATACATCGATTACACAGATTACATACAGGCAGATATAGTAGACGTTTTACTTAGTTATTCTGTTACTGAACCCATACAAGTCAGGAAAAAAATTTTCGGGGGTTTTTCAATTTCCAGGGCTTTCGACGTTTTCCATTACTTTTAAGGACTTTAATTACGTCTAAGATTAATTGCAACGACTCAGGTACATCGTATATATGCTAATTTTAAATCTGCAAATGGAAATAACCAGTCAATCAACATATCAATTGAAAATAAAGTGTCCCAATTTACCATCGAATGTTAGTTCTAATTAAATAATCAACGAATTGATTTCATATGTAGTGATGTTTCGATCGACACACTCAAAGAATGCTCTCAACTGTGATCAATCTTCGCATTGGAATAATTACGTTTCTTGTGTTGCACTCCCAGTCACTAAAACAAACGCAAGAAATAACAAGCCATCGTCGAGGGAGCAGACCCCAACGGAACACTGTGATTGACTAAACGATAACAATCACTGCAATATAGGAATCAGTAACCGATAGCAATGATTGGAAGGAAAAAACATTACTTGAACTGACAGAGAAGAGCACTGGGATATCTATTGGTCCCACAAAGGAAACTCAACAAATACACAATCAACAAAGAGACACAAAAATGTATTTCAAATACAAGATGTACCACTCTTTTCGCTTGGTGGTTTAGGTTGCACATAGCTAGGATAAAGTTTCGGAGAACTTGCGTGGAAAGCCACCCAAGTCCTACATTACAGTTATTTTTAAAAAATCACAATTTTTGACAAGTTGCCATTTTGGCAATTTTTGACCAATTTGAAAAATAATAGGACGTTGCATAACAATATATTAATTTTTACCGTGAGGGTAACATATGCCTAGGATAAATAGTTTCGGAGAACTCGCGTGGAAAGCACCCAAGTCTTACATTGCAGTTATCTCAAAAAATCACAATTTTTGACAAGTCGCCATTTTGGTAATTTTTTACCGATATGAAAAATAACACGACGCTGCACAACTTAAATATATATATTTTCACCGTACAACGTTGCATATGCCTAGGGTAAATAGTTTCGGATAGACGGGCGGACAGACTCCCCTCCAAGCATCGCCCGGTTGCGGTCTGATAAGTCCATTGGTTTAAACAGAGTCCACTAAAATGGTGGGGAAATCGTCCCGTGGGCAACAGTCCTCGGGAGGAATAGTCCCACGGAGACAGCTGTCCTAGGGGCAGTTGTTGGGGGTAGTCTGGGGACAGTTGTTCTCATCCTTGACTTTCGTCAAATTCCAAACCGAACAGGACGCAAAATTTGAGACAATTTGAGTATTTCTTCACCATCCGATACCATTGCAAACACGTATTTTTGAGCGAAGCCATCACAAATAATAACTTTATTTTAATCCTCGGGTAAGGCAGAAATTTTCTCATGAATTTGCAACAAAAAAAAAAAAAAAAATAATAATAATAATAATAATAATAATAAATAAAAAAATTTAAAAAATTGGCTTCCTCTCTCGATTAAATTCCCAGTGATTGGTTGATCTGCTCTTATAGCGTTGGTGTTAATTTGTCAAGTTAAACATTCGTCTGTGAAAAGAGCGTTGCAGTGAATAGCAGGGCTTCCCTTTCACAATAAGCCTGAAATAAACGCTGTTTTCAAACTCGGAGAACACAATTCATTGTTGCCAACTTCGATGTGGTGTTCCAATTTCATGCTGACTCTCCTCGTATGCTCATAGATAGATCCAAGAAGCTGCTCGCTACTGGGGTTCGACTGACACAGAGATACACGACGCACTTTAAGAGCTATTAAACGTATTCGTGCTAAGATTTTCAACAAATCAACCAACCTCAAATTTGCCAGAAACATTTTCGCAAGTGGGTCGTTAAAGGGGCTGAATAACATAGTTTTAAAAGACGGCTTTTAAAATTTGGAAAGGCGGATGTTAAAAGAAAATAAGAATCGTGATGTTTTCCCTCCTCGTTTCTTTATAATTCAACCCAAAAAATTGCAATCGAAACAACATCTCGATCGGCACGATGACAAAGTACGAATTGGCTTATTGATAGACAGTTACAAGAAGCGGCTTGATACTACGGAATCAGCTACTGCTTCAAATCTTCGCTATATCAGTCAACTGCCCTCGTTCTGAGGCACCTCTGTTGCGATTTTGAGCGGGATTCAAGAATCCCCAAGTCTTAAATGGCATTTGCAAAAGGATCTCAAAGTATACCGGAAATGATATACAACTGTGCTACGGGTTCATTAAAAGAAGGGAATGCGAAAATAACTACAAATCTCTCGCAATATTTGACATTTCTTTACACACAGGCAGCATGTCTTATTATGTGAAGAAGTAACAATAGCATTTGCAATTTTCCACCAAAAACTTTTGAATTGATATTTCAAAGCTATGGAATAAATTAAAAGTAGAATACTGTTTGTGTACAGAATAAATTTACACCTAATCCTGCATCTATCAATCAAAAGAGTATATATTTTGGAAATAATCCAAAACCGTTCATTTGGAATTTTGGTCACTTGACTTTAAAGGATGCAACGTGAACAAACATTTGATAGGTGAGTGCATCAGGTAAATTTTCTGCATATTAACGAAGAAATACAAGACACGCAACCCATTAAACCTAGAGCCTTGGTGAGGCAGGATCCCCCGTGTAACGGGACATTAAAAAACCTGCTACATTTTGCCTAAAGAAAAGTTCATAACAGCATATTTTTCAACCTTGCACCATTTCTTCCTTTTTTAATATTTTACAAAAATAACCTGACGCTGCACATGTACAACTGATGGTCTTTTTATGCCTACAATATAAAATGCCTCGGAGATATCGCGCGAACAAAAGTGCGGACAGACAGACGGACAAGTTCATAAATATATCCCACCCTTACACGGGGGATAATAACCTGCCGTTGCACAACTTCACTATATATACAATTTCTGTCTGTAAGGTTGGGTTTGCTTCCGATAAAATTTTTTTTAAAAATCCGATACAAAATTGATACCAAAACAACTAAGTCCAAAAATGTAAAATCGTCGAAATTTTCACATTTTTTTTTACAAAATCGAAAAATAACCTGCCGTTGCACTATATATACTTTCTTCCTGTAACATTTGGTTTGCTTCCGATAAATAGTAACAGAGATACCGCGCAAACGAAATTGATACCAAAACGACCAAGTCCAAAAATGTAAAACCGTCGAATTTTTCACATTTTTCTACAAAATCGAAAAATAACCTGCCGTTGCACAACTTCACTATATATACTTTCTTCCCGTAACAGTCGGTTTGCTTCCAATAAATGGTAATAGAGATATCGTGCAAACAAAATTGATGCAAAAACGACCAAGTCCAAAAATGTAAAAACGTCGAAATTACACATTTTTTGGGGAAAATTGAAAAATAACCTGCCACTACACAAGTTCACTATATATACTTTTTTCCTGGAACATTTGGTTTGCTTGGGAAAAATAGTAAAGTGCTGACAGACAGACGGACAAGTTCATAACCATATCCCTCAGATAATGATCCCAATTTTCGAAAACAATGCATAGACTTTCATGGAGCTAAGACTTTCAGTAAATGCTTCAATATAAGGGATTCATATATAGAATTACAGAGTCAGAAAATATGATGTTGATCCCTGTTAGCGGAATACTGGATGGCTTCGTAGCTCTGACATAGAGATATACGAGGTTACGTAAGGTCGTATTTTACTCTGGCGTCTAAGGGAAAAATAAAATATGCAAATTAGATGCGCAAATGACCAAATATGCCTGAGAATGTTTCTCAAACGGATTCAACAAAATGGTTCTCAAATTTCTGAAAAGTCATAACTACAGTATAACCACCACAAAATAAACTTTTTTGTTTTCTGACAAACGCCTTGCGTTTTCTAATTTATATATATTTTACTCTGTGCTACCATAAGTCTGAAGTTCAAAATGAGTATCTTAACGGAGATAAACAATTGCTTTTCAGGGCAAAAACCACGAGATTTCTGGGCGATAGCTATGTGCCATGGTCGCCAAAGTTCTCCGCGTAGCGTTAATAGGCGACGAAAAAAGTCTGACCAAAACATGCTCGTTGTTGTTCTTTTTTTGGGGGGGGGTGGGGGTACAGCAGAAATACGAAAACAACAGCTGACACAGAATCTAAGATCTGTTGCTTGTTATAAATATGTATTTGTGTAAAATCTTTAAGAATTCATGACACGTTATCTTGTAAACATTTGATAATTCTTATCCTTGAAGAAGCGATTGATAAGATTGTATTATTTATCTTCCGAGAAAGTCGAGATTAAAATGGTTATTAAAACAATAAAATAGTGCCAAGCATTCTCGGAAAATAAATACGCAGGATAAATTGTAGTCCTAGGTGACTCTTGCGGTCTTCCTATGGCAGCAACAGTCATAGTTCCTATAATAGGAAATGTCATTGATGTGAATTTTCAAATCTCGGCGCACGACTGGGGCCAACGGCGTTATTTTAGAAAGGGTGCATCACATAAATGGCCCAATTATAAATTATGGCGCACAAGTTTCATGGTCAGATGGCCGATGCTGTTCCTGCTCTTTATCAATGATGTCTCCCAAAATCTCGATAGCAAGATACGACTGTTTGCCGATGATGCCCTCCTTTACCGTGTTGTGAATTCCGGCGAAGATCAGCATGAAATGCAGTTAGACATCTCCACGTTAACTGCATGGGCCTCGACATGGCAGATGTCGTTTAACGTAACAAAGTGCTATATCATGCACATATCATTAGCCAGAACGAAGCTAGTGTACCAATACTCTATGGCAGGAAGTGTAGTGGCCAAAACATCATCCAACCCATATCTCGGCATTGAATTTCAAGACAACATGAAGTGGAATAACCTCATAAGCAACACCACAACAAAAGCCAATAGAATCCTATCATTGTTGCGACGAAACCTCGGCCATTGTTCACCCCATACGAAGGAAAAGGCATACTTCTCTCTCGTACGGCCAATCCTGGAGTATGGTTCGAGCATCTGGTCACCATACACATCAGGCAATATTAAAACCCTTGAAGCTGTACAAAGACGCGCTGCCCGCTTCACACTAAATCGTTAGTCACGGTACGAAAGCCCAACAAGAAATGTTGAGACAGCTCGCATGGCCAAGCCTGGAGATTCGTCGGGAAATGAGCCGGCTGACGTTTATGTACAAAATGGACAATAGGCTTATCACGATCCCTCTGGAACACAAGCCCAAGCCACACCTATTTAGTTCAACCAGGAAATCTCATAACAGGAAATTCGAGACTCCGCAGTCAAATATCAACGTACACCGATATTCCCTTATCCCAGCTACAGTGCCAGTTTGGAATAGTCTTCCATCTGGCATCCTTACAGCTCCGAATCTCGAGTCAATCAATCAATCAATCAATCAAAGTTTATTTTCTGAATCCAAAACCAGAGGTTATTACTAAGAGAACAAACATTAGTAATTTATAATTCAAGGAGGTCAGAAAAGGGAACAAGCTAAAAGCAAACGCTTGTGACAATGCTTGCCCTTTTCTCAAGTGACAATTTTAAACGTTATATACACTTCAGAAATTATTGGATGGTGCTAACTGCACTAATCGAAGAGTGTTATAAAACACAACTGATATTTTATCACAAATTTTATATGAGACTACTCGATCATAAAAAGAAGAGCGTTAATCCAAAAAAGATATATCAGGCAAAATGTTGCCACATTGTGATAAAAGTTAGCTACTCCGTCTTTCCATAAGTATCAATAAGATAGTGTTTACGTTTTTTCTTAAAAAGCCTTTCCGAATGAACAGTTTTCAATTCTGGAGGTAAGGAATTCCACATGTGTACACCCTTAATCCTTACGCAATGAATTTTTAATGTAGTTCGCGAATAAACGTGTTTAAAGTTCCCGTGTTGTCTAGTAATTCTGTCATTATTAACGATTTCGAAGTGACGCTGTATATTACAAGGAAGGGTATCGCTTTAAACGTTATTGCTAATGATATCGCTTTAAACATTATTGCTAATGATTTAAATTTAACTACTTCATACATTTTCAGGATACGCGACTCGAAGAAGAAACTATTCGTGTGTTTATACCGTCCAACACCAAAAATAACACGAATTGCTCGTTTCTGCAACAATACGATTTCCTTGACATTTGTTCCATAAGTATTTCCCCATATTTCTACACAATAGGACATATACGGTACGAACAAAGATTGACAGATAATGAACAGTGCTTGGTTATCAATAACTGAACTAACTTTATGCATAATTGCTATACATTTTGCTAATTTTGAATGTACTCGATTGATATGTGCTTTCCAATTAAGTTTATCATCAATAATAATACCCAAAAACTTAGTACTGTGAACGCGAGAAACTTTGGCATCACCAAATTGAACATTTAAATTATAGTCATTACAATTTGGACAACCGAATACCATGAAATTAGTTTTACTCACATTTAAAGAAAGTTTGTTTAATTTAAACCAGCGATCCAATTTTGATAATTCTTTTGTGATGATTTGACACATTTTAGGAATATCGGACCCGGAATAAAACAAATTAGTATCGTCTGCAAAAAGAATGAATTTAAGCAAATTGGATACCTTAACAATGTCATTTATGTACATGATGAATGGCTTAGGGCCTAGAATGGAACCTTGTGGCACGCCACACAAAACATGTAAGACATCTGAGACACTGTCGTCAATTTGTACCAGTTGTTCTCTATCTGAAAGGTAACTGCTTAACCAATGGTTTGAAACACCACGAACACCATAGAAATTTAATTTCTGGAGAAGCAAGTTATGATCTATTGTATCAAAAGCTTTCTTTAAGTCAATAAAGACACCGATAGTACATAATTTTTTATCTCTTGAAGTGGTTAGTTCCTCTACAAAATCTTAAAGCGCCAAAGAGGTTGATCGTTTAGAGCGGAAACCACATTGGTTTTCACATAGCACATTATACTTGTTAATAAAATTATCCAAGCGGTTGTCAAATAGCTTTTCTAAAATCTTGGAAAATTGAGGTAATAGAGACACTGGTCTATAATTGCTGAATTCTGACTTGTCACCGCTTTTAAACAGAGGAATAACTTTAGCTTTTTTCATCCTGTCTGGAAATATACCAAATGTAAAAGACAAGTTGCAAATATGTATAAATGGCTTGACAATGTGCCGAAAGATCCAAAGCATCGAAAATTGATATCAATGGCCATTTCTATTGCAGGAACTGTGACCCTTTCTGTCCTAGGAAGACAGAAAGGGTCCGCTGGGACTAGATAAATTGCAGGCTAAATTAAAGCTGACTCAGAGCTAATTCATCGAGAGCCGCTGACACTGAGTTTAAAGGAGTCAGTTGCCTACAAAAGGGGTGGCTATTGCATATGTTTCGATTTATATTTCGTTGATACTAGAATTCGGCATACCTCTGTGTTCTCGTGAGAAAATGTATCAAAAAATAAAAGCTCGCTTTCTGCTGCCATTTTGGGAGAGGCTAGGTACAATTTAGCTAAAATTGTCCTAGACTGGCAAGCGTCGTTAATAAACTACTCTAGAGTGGCTTGTGGGAACCAATTTAAAATTGTCCCAGCATCCACTCTAATCTATAGTTTGGTTGCTGGTTTCAATATGTGTTCGCAAACTTCAACAAAGTAACGTTTAGAAGCAGGAAACCAGCGTACGGTTTATAAAAGTGGAAACCGGATTGCAGATGTAAGCACCAATGTACCACAGTTTTCCAAATTATAATTGGAATTATACTCAACACCAAAATAATTTTTGACCAGTTTATCTTGGAAAAAGGTTTCTCTAAATGCTCAATTTTGGAACTATTAGTGGCTGTGGTTTAGAAAATACAGATACAAGGAAACTCAATAAATGACGCTTATAAAAACTAAACAACAAGAACTTCTTTATTTATTTAGACTGCGTCTTTGAAACAATTAAATTTCAGCACAGTTTGATTAAAAAAAACTGATTGTCGGAATTTTAATATCACAATGGGATCTACCCATCGACTTCGTTCCTGCCATAAATGCAAAATAAAAAAGGCTTTCAAAATATCAAAGAGTCTAGTAATCATAGTTATCACCGTCTTTTTCTGAGCTCATTTAAAATCAACTAGTTTATTTGTCAAATACCACATAAAATAAACAAGACTATTTCAGATGACCACCTTAGGACAATAAAAGTGTATTAAAGAAATGTAAAGAAAATTAATTGACAAATACAATACTTCTACCAATAAAAAAAAAATGCGAACATTTTTATACAAAATATCCTTGTCATAGCAATTACGAACAATTATCGCACAATTTATGCTGATAAAAATATATCAGCGTAAAGAATGGCTTGCTTGCTTGCATGGGTGACATGTGACCGTCTTTGGCATAACATGAATCATTGTTACATTGTTCAAACACACGTATTACATCTGATGAATTTATACTGTCACATTGATTTGTTGGATGAAAAGACCGGAAGAAAGGCCTCAAATCGTACTAATGGCCCTGCAAAACAATGTGATTGCTATTATTTTTAATATGTGTGAGACAGTTTGCCTTAAACAAATAACATTTACTCATCTGGAAAAAATATTATTCTGAGAGTCTTTTCATGAAACGCTTTGTTTACATTTCAGCCAATTTGTACTTGAATGACTGATAACAATGGACGGGACGATTTGTCTGGTAGAACAATCCCTAAAATATCTAGGATGAACAAAAATGAGGACCTCTCCATTTGAATCCCTGCAATTCCATTTGAAATGTTAAACGAAGTAAGATTGTGCATACGAATAAAACTTAGTCAAGGATCAAATTGAAATTCATCCATTCACTTCTTTTATTAAGGAAACCCGTAAATCAAAGCACACCGAAAATCAAGCGAATGGACAGCTTTCCCCAGTCGCAAATGTCATTTCGAAGTGCTAAAATAGGACCGATCACAAAGCAAAGAAAGCACAAATAAATAAAACACGGTAAGTGACTCGTAATTAGAAATATAATAATATTGCTTTCACTGATGCTCGGAAAAACCGAATTTATCTCTTGACTCCAGTCCTTTGATCTTTAACAATGACACTGAAATCATTGAAAGCGCAAGAAAAGAAAACTGGAAAGATCTGTTACTACACGATAAGTAGAAATAATATAACGAAGCCACTAAAAAGTCTGAAACAATCAGGAGAAAAATTTGGTTTGAGTTAATCTCAAGTTCGACGAAATTTAGATCGAACAGAAGAATTTTTAAATAAGGTTTTCTTATAGATTATGATTGAACAGTAGCTTTATTGGTATTCAATTTTCTATTTATAATAAAACTGATTAAAATAAAAAAGATAAAAATAAAATATGTGTGTTATTTATTGACTCTTAAAGTGGTAAATTCTTGTTAGTATTTAATCAAAATTGTTGGAACTCCCGAAATCATACCATCCCAGAAACGGACCACTTTCGCTGTCCCAAGGCTGCTCCGATTACCGCGGTTCTGATGTTGCACTTATTATAGCACAGTGTTTCACATATTGACCAAAATAGTTGTTGAATCTTTGTTTCCTAAACAGCTACAAGCAGTTCATCCATTGAGTTGATGTTTTTAAAATCAAACTTTAGCATTACCAGAGATTGTTTATGATTTTGTGATTAGTTAGTTTTATTTCTTGCGGCGTTCTTCTCTGACAAAACTGACAGAATTATTTATTTCCTGTTATATTAGATTTTGCAGGAATGTCAGATTTACAAGAGTCATTAATACTCTAGCTGTAGGTTCCAATTTATGGGACCCAAAGGTCCAGCAAAACGTATAGCATTAAAAAATCAGAAATAAAGCTTTCAACGATATAAAAAAAAGAACTCAAAAGAAAGGAGGAAAAAAGAATTTTAAATTAAATAGAAGAAATTGAAAATGGTACAAATGAAAGTGGACGTTTGTTCAAAGCCAACAACAGACAACAGACAAATAATAATGTGTGTTTCAAAGCAGAAAATGGAAATGTAGTCAATAGCTCTGATCTAAAACTCCAAATAATTTCAGATTATTTTGAAAGTGTATTTAATCCAAAAGACAGAGACCCGTTTCCAAACATAGAACCGCAAAAACATAGAAAGTACTTTCACCGGCGAAGAAATAAACAAAGCATTTCAATCACTAAAAACAACAGGAGTGCCGAAATTGACAAATTAAAAGCAGAACATTTAAAGTGCGCTCCACTAAAATAGGTGAATTTATAGCAGATATCTTAAATAATGTATGTGAAACAAGAGTGTAATTAACCGGGGCCGCCGATGGCTGGGTATACTATATGAGAGCAAAGACACGTAGCGTGTAACTAGCTAACAGGGAGGTGGGTGAATTATTGAACTGACCACGGAAGTTTGCGTTTATTATTTATACTGCTCACACACTTTAACAACAAAGAGTGTACAGAGAAATAACAACTAGATATCGTTTGTAACACAGCAGAAAACAGAAACCGAACTAGCAAGGCGAGAAATACGTCGCTATGGCCTCCAAACTGACAGTAGAGAACTCTTAAAGAAAATCGTATACGCCTGATATAGCTGATCAACGACGTATAAGCTTTCGAGGATCGCTTTCGACGATTCTCTGCAAGCAGAGAAAACAAAATGCCTGACGTTTAAAACAAGACAACTGACATATAAAAACATAAAATTGTTTACTCGCTTAAATGCTGTTAACCTAATGAGAGGCGTTGAGAAACGCACCCATTATCCGTTATTTTTATCATTGTATAATATCCTTTGAAATAATCCCGTCGAATAACACGACGACCACATAAATATGGAAGCAAAATACTACTTAAAACACTTGAAATTCACGATCTTCACAATTTAAACTAGCACAATAATATCCAAATTCTTCAGTATTCACAGACCAATTCGTGCCGCACTGCTCTTCCTTGTATTCCTAATCTTCTTAGTTACGCGATACTCCAGCTTTCAACACTTCGATGCATCAGTGAACAATGACAGACAGCTCCCCTCGACACATTTTACCCCGCTATATAAGCCGATTACCTCAGTTGCTCATGAGACATTTACCATAAGGGCTAGAGCAAGGGTTAGAGCAAGGTCTAGAACGAAACCACAAACAATTAAGATAATCCGAAGATCCTGCAATTGCAATTAAAATGCAAAGTTTGGGTTTTAGACTGACACTTATACGTTGAATACATGCGCAAATCAGATTATGCGCCACTTTTTGTGCATTAGAAAATAAGCAAAAAATAAATATAAAAACAGCAGTAGAACTAAGAGGGGCACTAATACCAAATGGCGAGGTAGGGGGCGTGAGCGTAAATAAAATAATCAAACGCGAGACGCGTTTACACTTCCCCTCCTTGGCCGCGGTAGTGCCTGAGCTCGCATGAACAGAACGGGCTCTTAAAGATTACATGCACTTTGCCCGGACTTACCCCGTAATACACGATCCAGATGCAGACATGTGAATATTCCATTACAATTACTAGAATACAGAAGACATTTATACGATTCGGAAGTTGGGATCGACGGCTCATGACGCCGCCTCGAGCAGGCACAACTTGGTCACCGGACGTCTGTACGTGCGACCACGGCTGTCACTTCGACGCTTCTGATCAGTCCATCACGGCTTTCGTGCACTTTCGTGACCCGAGCAAGGGGCCACTGACCTCTTGGAGCGTCATCAACCATCAGAACGACGACATCGATCTTGACGTCACGTTCCGGCATACGTCACTTCTGTCGATGCTGCAGGCTTGGCAAGTACTCTTTGAACCAACGACGCCAAAAAAAGTCTGCCAAATACTGCGCTTGTCGTCACCTTCTGACAATGTAGTTATCGTCTCTGGCCGTGGCCGCCAGCATCAAACAAACTCGACCGAAGCAGTAACAGTTGGCTGGCGTCAGGATTTCGTGATCACTCGGGTCGGTGTGAGCGGGCGGTCGTTTACGATGCGTTCTACTTCGGTCATAACGGTCAACAGCTATTCGTCCGTCAACAGCTGTGAGTTGACGACTGACGTCATTGGAATAAACTGCCAATCTCATTACGTGTGATAGAAAACGATACTAATTTTAAAAAGAAACTGAAAATTTTTTTATTTGGTTATCTGTGATTTTTTTCTAGTCATATCAGTTTTATCTGTTTTTTCTTATTTTATACCTTTTAAATTATATTCTATTTGTGTACCGTGTCTTAGAATATTTATTAGATTAAGGCACGTTAAATCTCTTTTACATTTACATTTTACATTTACATTTACATTTACATCACGCGCCTCACCGTACGTATCATACGTTCTACCGCTCCGTCCACGTGGGGCGGGTTGAAATGCCACTCAATATCACGTTGGAGGAAAGCCTGATTCAGCAGCTGCGTGTTCCACAGCTGCAGCTCCTCTCTCATTTCGCTTTCGCAGCCAACAATGTTCGTGCCATTGTCTCTGAAAATCTTCTCCGGGCGGCCATGTCGACCAAAAAAAACGCACGCACGCGGAGACAAAGCTCGACGCGGTTAGCGAATGAGTTACGTCGAGGTGTAAAGCACTAGATGTCAGGAAGGTGAACACGCAGCCGTTTCGTCTTGTAGTGCCTCTTCTGAATCTTACGTTGAAGGGTCCAAAAAAGTCGACAGCGGTAAAGGTAAACGGGGGGCAATCGGGCGTCACTTGCTCTTCTCGAAGGGGCGCCATCTGCTGTCTACATGATGCCGCCCTCTGCTTACGGCACCCCGCGCACTGACGTAGTACCCTTTAAACTGCAGCTCGTCCGCGAAGAGGCCAGAACTTCTCCCTCACGCTGCTCAGCACCTGGTTGGTTCCGACGTGACCGCTCTCGCTGTTGGCTGCACCTATAATCAGATTGGTAAGATGGTGCTGCGCTGGGAGCACCGGGGGCTGCTTGGCTCTGCCAGGTAGGTCTACCGATTGTAGTCGTCCCCCACGGTCATCCAGACGTCTTGTATTCTCGGGTTCAGATGGGCTAGACGGCTCCGGACTAGGACGACATCACCTCTCGCCGGACGATCCCATTCTTCACGGAAACAGTCCCTTTGACGTGTTCTTTCTCAGCTTGGCTGACGTCATCGGGAGTGACGAGCGTCTGAGGCGGCGTTGGATCACATTTGGCTTT
Organism: Protula sp. h YS-2021; assembly: GCA_949752745.1. Taxonomy (NCBI): domain Eukaryota; kingdom Metazoa; phylum Annelida; class Polychaeta; order Sabellida; family Serpulidae; genus Protula; species Protula sp. h YS-2021. The sequence continues at coordinate 68,445,814 of OX457027.1, forward strand.
GGTCTGGAGCATCTTCCTAAAAAGTAAGAAATAAGCTGTAGGCGCCACCAGTCGCTATAATGATTAATCAGGGCGTCGAGACCTCGGTGCTCTTAGGTCGCCAGGCAGATCGCTATCTTCGTCTTCACCCCCGGAACGCCCTTGGGCTCGACAATATGGCGGGGTGTCTTAGGTCATTCTACTTCCGGTTGTCTCAGGAATTCCGGACCGGACAGCCACGTGTGTAATTTGATGAGAGTCTAGGCCCAAACCCCCCTACCGAAAACCCCCGGCCCTAACCCCCCCGTCAAAACCCCCCGACTAAAACCCCCCGGCGGCCTAAACCCCCCGACCCTAAACCCCCCGGTTCTCAGGTCTTTTTCATATTTTGTAATTGCGATGCATCCACGTTGTTAATTACACTTCAAATGCCCATTGAGGAGATCAAACGGCGTTCAAATTGCAATTTTTGAACCACTGGAGGAAGTGATCATCATTATCAAAGAAACTTCATGCATCCATTGATGATAGCACTCAGTTTTTAAAATTGCAATTGCTCTCACGACTGATGAGTGTGTACACATTGCCGGTTGCGAGATCAGTCGAGTTTACAGATTACAATTTCTCTTGCGATAGATGTGACTTATATCCATTGTGATTCACTTGAATGGGTAATTTAGTGAATAGCTTCAATACTAACAAGTCCTAAAGAGATCAGATCCAGTTCATCGACTCCAAGTTCCGGAGTAGGTTTGCAGGAACGTATAAAATGACCTAGATTGCTGTAAAAAACCATCATGGAATACATCACATCTGCTAAAGGCAATCCAAAGATATTGTACCAAGGGCATTCGTACGTAAAGCAAAAAAATCTAGTTCGGGAATTCAGCTTTTGTAGTTGGAGAGTTGAAATGTTAGCTTTGAAATTATCATTACACATTTTCTTTGAGAACGGGGGGGGGGGGGGTTTGGGTAGGGGGGTTTAGGCCGCCGGGGGGGAGTTTTGACGGGGATTTAGGGCCGGGGGGTTTCGGCCGGGGGGGGGGGGTTTCGGCCTGTTCCCATTTGATAAGTCGTCTGCGTGCATGCCTCTCGACGTCGGCGGGGTTCAAACTGCCTTCTACGTGCCGCCACTGGTCGGGGGACATCAGTTCTAATATCTCGGCAAGCCGGTTCGCCATGAATGTTTTAAACCTCTTGTTTTCGTTTTGTATGTACCCGTATACAGTCCTCGAATCGGTCCATAACGTTACGCCGTTCAGTGTCCAGTCTAATTCGTCTTGGATGTGGCGAGTTAGTCGGGCTCCAACGAGGGCAGCTGTCAATTCCAGGCGGGTAAACGTCTGAGCTTTAATCGGAGCCACCCTTGACTTTCTTTGTACGAGCGCGCAGGTCACATTCCCTTGATCGTCTACGAAACGTAGGTAGGCGCAGGCGTCATAGCCAGTCTAACTTGCGTCACTGAACACATGCAGCTGTATGTCTCTGGCGTCACCAACGTCTGTTTTCACGCATCTGGGGAACTTCAGTTTCCACAATACCGGAAGCTGACTTCTCTAAGCACTCCACTTCTCAGCTGTCAGTTGTAGTAGCGTGTCATCCCAGCCTAGTCCCTGACGACACATCTCTTATAGCAGTCTGCGGGCTGGGAGCAAAACCGGGGCCACTAATTCCAGCGGGTCGAACAGCGAGCAGACTTCCGATAGCACTCCCCGGCGGGCGAGGGGCTTGTTTAACTGATTAACTTCGAACCGGAAAACGTCACTCTCTACCTCCCACACTAGTCACAAAGCACGTTCCTGAGGTAGTCCCTCTGACGGAAATGTTTCACACTTTTGGCTCTTTTGTCTTCAGGTACAGACTCAATTACCGAACCGTCGGTACTCATCCACTTTGTCAAATTGAAAGCCCTACGGCTCAACAGTTCGGTGACGTCACGCCAGAGCTCTATGGCTTCTTTTGGGCTAGCTACGAACTTCAGGTAATCGACGTAGACGTAGAAGTTCTGGAGGACGGTATCTACTGCGTTGGTGGGGAAGTCGTTGATTGGCCCTTGGCGGTTCTCCTGAGGACGTAAATCCTACAGCTTGGGCTGGACGTGGTTCCGAAGATGTGAATATTCATTCGGTCGTCGCAAGCGGGCTGTTCGAGATCTCCCTCTGGTCACCAGAGAAAACGTAGAGCTTCACGATCGTCGGGGGCGACTCTGACCTGGTGTAACATCTGTTCCACGTCTGCTGGCAACGCGATCTTCTCCTGTCTAAACCGTAACAGAACGCCTACCAGGTCGTTCACCAGGCCGGGACTCCGGAGTCATCTGTTGTTGAGCGATACCCCGGAAGTCTGCGCTGCCCCGTCGAACACCACCCTCAGTTTTTGTTTCTGGGGATATATTACTCCGTAGTGTGGGAGATACCACGTCTTGCCGGACTGGCTTTCAGGAGGCGCTAACCTGGCGTGCCCTTGGTTCATGTATCCCTGCATCACTTCGGTGTAGCGCTGCCTCAGCTTCTCGTCCTTTTGCAGCTTAGCTTGTAGGGACGCCAGTCTTCTTACCGCCATTCCTTTGTTGTATGGCAGCCATGGGTTCGACTGTCGCCATGGCAACCCGACCTGCAAACGACCCTCAGCGTCGAGTTTGGCTGTGCCTTCTATCTTTTGCAGCGCTTTCACGTCGTCGCTCGACATCGCTGACGGGCCTCCTCTCAGCTCACTGAAATCCGTCTGCCACATCAGGTTGAGTTGTTCCTGCAACAAGGTACCGCTTGCGTGGGTGAAGTTGACGTGGGCTCTTGCTCCGGCATTGCTGATGTCTTGTCGCTCAGTCCCCAGACTGCCCATCCAAACTCGCTGCGCACTGCGTATGCCTCGTACTTGTTGGACGTCCTTTCTTCCAGCGGTCGGTGGGCCTGGGGAACGTCACACGGCCTTTTCTGAGCTTGGCTGATGCCACTACGTCCTACAGATGTGTCCATCGGCGCAGATCTTGTTCACAGGGCACGTATCCCACTAAGTCTCGCTCCTTCACGGAGAAGACTCTGTTGAGCGGGATGTCTGGACCGCCTGAAAACGCCCGCACAGACAAGTCGACTTCTGTTCCTGCGTAGAAGGCCTGGCCAGTGGTGACAGTACTCACACTGGAGTGGACCGGTCTACCTTGCACTCCTAGCTCTTCCAGAGGCGCGTCTTGGAGCTGCGGTTGTCCAACATGGCGTAGGTGGGTGCAGTGGCGCCTCCGGCTTGCACAACCACGGGCAGGACGCCTAAAAAATTCAGTCCTGGTTCGGCCATGGCCGAACAACTGACCACTGAGGTGTACTGGTTCATGAGCTGGTGGTGTTTCCCGTGGCACTGCTGGACTGAACATCGCTGTTGCATCCTGCAATCCCTGGCGAAGTGTCCCGGCTTCAAGCAGTTGTTGCATAGGCGACCTCGTTTGCAGCATTCTTGCCTTTCCTCCAGTGACATCGCCTGAAATTGCAAACAGTCTAATAACACTGCACAACCACCGTCACAGGCTGCGCAACGCTTCGGCTTGGGCTGACGGGTCTCCTGCTGCTGGGGCCAGGGCTGCGATCGGGAACGCGGTCTAGACTGCGGTCTGGGTGCTGGAATCGGTTGACCTTCTGCTGCCGTCGTCATTGTCGTCACCCGGGGCTTGTAGCTTGGCGGGTTTCGCTTCTCGGATTGCCTGTCTGGCTTCTTCTCCAGAACGAAGTGGGCGGAGACGTTGCAGGCCGTCTCTGCGGTCTTCTTCACCAGCCCCACCAAATCGCAGCTTCACCCACTCTGTGCGCTTCACCCACTCTGTGCGCGGGTACGATGTGAGCCGCTGCGCCACCTTCACTAATACGTCAGTGGTGTTGGCCAGATCCTCACACACCATGGCCGTCAGGATGGTGATGGATTCGGTCATGCGTCGTCCAAACTTCATAAGCTTCACCGACACCAGACCTGATGGCGGGGGTGTCTTGATCAACGTATCGAGACTTGCTTGGGCCACCAGGTGGCGTCTGCCGAAGCTTTCTTCCAGCAGTTGACGCGTCTCCAGGTACCCTTGGCTGGCTGGCAGGATGCGGCACACCTTGATGGTCCACATGCCTCAATCAAGTAATTGAGGCGCTTCCGGTTGCTGTGGGTGCAGGGTCGCACAACAGACTCAAAATGATGAATAAATTCAGCGTAGTCTAGGACTGTCCCTTCAAACTTTGGCACCCTGCAACCGATGCAACTTTCTTCGTCCTGAAACACAGAAAGCCTGGGCGGCGGGGTCGGAGTAGCCACGCACCTTCGGATCCGTAGCCGGCTTCTACGGTCTGTGACGTCTGCTGGTGCGCGGCTTCAGTGGGGGAGGCGTGGTCTCTTCGTCATCTGAACACTCCGGGTCCTTGCCGGCCTCGATCCGGGCGAGCTGGTACTCTGCCCTCGCCCTGGCAAGCTCCATCTCCTGGCGCTCCCTCAGGTGCTCGCGTTCATAGACTCTCTCCTGCTTCATTAGGCGCAACCGGATCGCTGCCTTCCTCATCTCAGCCTTGGGATCGGAAGACTGAAAACCCCCAACTTCACCAATGGTGTGGTCTGGGACCGTCGTTTTCCCACTACTTGTACCCCGGATCTTCACGGCTGAACGGGGCGGAGTAGCGACTGGTGCTTGCTCTTCTGCTTCTACACCCTCTTCCTCGTCTTCTTCGAGTGCTACGCCCTCTGACGCCACCCACCGCTGGTAGCGTTCTTGGACGTCCTTCGCTGAGGATGTCACGGCGTCGCTCTGCTTCCTGAGCTTTCTCTGCTCTTCCTCCGGAGCAGATACCAAGCACTCTTCCTGAGCCTTGGCCACCTTCAGGAGGTGTTCCTGGAGCTTGCTGTGGACGGCCTTTGCCTGCTCACCAGACTCTCCCTCCATGGCCATTGCTAGTTCCTGGCAACACTTGCTCACGACGTCAAGCTGCGTGGTACGAGCTCTCGCTGCCATTGCCAGAAGTTAAACCAAAGCAAATAAGAGAAAATAAGAGAAACATAAAGTATAAAGGCTAACGAAAACGTTAACGAAACGTAAACGAAAAGGGATTAGGTACATGAGTGTGTGAAAAACTACGCGTCTACAAGGTGAATGGATTGAGAATTGTGAATAACCGGGTATACTACATGAGAGCAAAGACGCGTAGTGTGTAACTAGCTAACAGGGAGGTGGGTGAATTAATGAACTGACCACGGAAGTTTACGTTTATTCTTTATTGAAGAAATAACCTTTACGACGTAATTTACTGCTCACACACTTTAACAACAAAGAGTGTACAGAGAAATAACAACTAGATATCGTTCGTAACACAGACAGAAAACAGAAACAGAGCTAGCAAGGCGAAATGCGTCGCTATGGCTTTCTAACTGACAATAGAGAACTCTTAAAGAAAATCGTATACGCCTGATATAGCTGATCAACGACGTATAAGCTTTCGAGGATCACTTTCGACGATTCTCTGCAAGCAGAGAAAACAAAATGCCTGACGTTTAAAACAAGACAACTGACATATAAAAACATAAAATTGTTTACTCGTTTAAATGCTGTTATCCTAATGATAGGCGTTTAGAAACGCACCCATTATCCGTTATTTTTATCATTGTATAATATCCTTTGAAATAATCCCGTCGAATTACACGACGACCTCATCAATATGGAAGCAAAATTCTGCTTAAAACACTTGAAATTCACGATCTTCACAATTTAAACTAGCACAATAATATCCAAATTCTTCAGTATTCACAGAATAATCCGTGCCGCACTGCTCTTCCTTGTATTCCTAATCTTCTTAATTACGCAATACTTCAGCTGTTAACACTTCGATGCATCAGTGAACAATGACAAACAGCGTGATTTGACCCGGATAAAGTACTCGAATGCGCAGGGCTTAAACCACCTAATCGACAAAAAGCTGCATTTTGACTGGTCAACTTTCGCTCCCCTCGACACATTTTACCCCGCTATATAAGCCGATTACCTCAGATGCTCATGAGACATTTACCATAAGGGCTAGAGCAAGGGTTAGAGCAAGGTCTAGAGCAAAACCACAAACAATTAAGATAATCCGAAGATCCTGCAATTGCAATTAAAATGCAAAGTTTGGGTTTTAGACTGACACTTATACGTTGAATACATGCGCAAATCAGATTATGCGCCACTTTTTGTGCATTAGAAAATAAGCAAGAAATAAATATAAAACCAGCAGTAAAACTAAGAGGGGCACTAATACCAAATGGCGAGGTAGGGGGTGTGAGCATAAAAAACATAAACAAACGCGAGACGCGTTTGCAAGGAGGATATCCAAAAGAAATATCTATTGGACTTTTAACACCTTTACCAAAAACCGGGCAAGCCTAAAGGTCCATCACGGACCCTGCGGCCAGTAATACTTCTATCCGTCCTTAGAAAACTTTTAGTAATTTGTTTTATGCGTAGAATTATTGATAGACTGTTTACACATATAATTCCGGATACACAAGCTGCATACCGACCAAGCAGAAGTGCAACAGAACTCATATTCCCCTTCAAGTTATTAACTGAGAAAGCGATAACTAGTGTAGATTACAACATACACCTGCTCATGCTAGACATGAGCAAAGCTTTTGACACTATTAAACGTTTATACTCATAGATGATCTCAAAGAAGTAATAGAATTAGATGAACTTTACCTGCTCAGTATTCTACTAAGTAATATACAAGTTGGCATAAAAATAGGAAAACTATACAGAAAATTCCTTTCAAGCACAGTTGGCTCACCACAAGGAGATGGAGCTTCAGCTATACTCTTCTTAACATACCTAACCAATTCAATGAAAAGGCAACCTGGTTTTGTGTTCGACAATTACAGCAATCTTCACTTCCTACTAGATCAGCAATTTGCTGACAACTTGCAATTTGCTTAAAATTTATATAAATAGAATTGAAAACGAAACAGCAAAGTCACTAAAAGACAGAAATCTACAAATAAACGAACGCAAAACAGAAAAATACACTGTTCGCAAAAGCGGTAGCATTGAGTGGAAAAGCTGTAAACTAGTGGACAGCTTACTTGGAACAGAGGAAGACATCAATAGAAGAAAACACTAGCGAATAATGCTTTTAATGAACTAAAAACCGTATTAACCTCGAAACAACTCAATCTACATGGTAAAATCCGTGTCTTCAATGCATTAATCGTATCAATTTACCTAGACAACAGTGAAGTATGGGGTCTCAATAAATGCAAAGAACATGAAATAGACATTTATCACCACAAACTCCTAAGAACTATATTTATCCATCAGATATAGTGCTGGAAACTCGATTAATAACGAAGAACTGTATAAAAGGACAAACCAAACACCGTTGGTCAATTCTTATCAGAAAACGTCGCTGGAACTTCTTTGGACACGTCTGCAGATTGCCTGAAACTACAGCAGCAAGTAGAGCTCTTAAAGAAGCAACCGAAACAGTAAAAAAGGCCTACACGAAAAAAATACGATCTAAAAAATAAAGGCGTCTACTCAATCTCACAAGCCAAAAAAACAAAAACTAGGTGGAGAGACTTTGTATAGAAACGCATAGAGCTTTCCTCTGTAAGCGTATCCCGACGACGACCAAGCATGTTTAAAACGTCTGCTCGAATTATAGCCAGTCCACAAAAAGGAAACGGGTCGTTTGATAAAAAAAAAACTGCAAATAACATTCTGTGCGCAGCTTAAACTTAAGGTAATAACATCATAGCCGTGTGATTGTACGATGCTTTGACCCATTCAGTCACATTTAATGCATGAAGATTGATATGGAACTGTAAAACCGAATCTTTATACGGACTTCCGCTGGAATCTACCGGGCCCCGGATTCACGGATGTCCCTTAACTTGAAATTTCACTTAAATCTTTCAGTTTTGCTGAATCATCCGCTAAATCAGCTTAAGTTAAGTAACGTGTAAGTGGTGCATACCACTTAATTTAAAAGTTCACTTAGCGGGCCCTTAACAAGTTTTGTTGAGGAAATCGGTGAAATAAAAAAAAATTGGAGCAATTTTTCTGAAGAATTTCTTTAAAAATTTAATTTTGCCCGAAGGGGAGCGTGCACCCGCCCAACGCCGGGTCTTGTGCCGCAAAAATTTTTATACCATCAGAAGCGTACCTTGCCCTACAACTTTCTGCCAAGCATCATCTCGCAAATCGGTCGTATGAGTATTTGACAGCGAAAAATAAACTCTCCTTCCTTATTGTCTGCTGGCTAAACAAAATCAAAATGGCCACCCACCCCGGTCTGACCTTGTGCCGCATTTTTGACCTCACCATCTTGTTTGTATATTACTGCCGCATAATTAGGCCAAGTTTGGTTGAAGAAATCGGTCAAATAAAAAAATTGGAGTTATTTTTCTAAAAAAATGTAACATATCGTGGTTACTGAATGCCTTTAGTCAGTGACACTAACTGCATGTTGTTCTTAATTGGAATTTGCGACATATCACGACGGGGTACGGAAAAAATGGCAACAGAAAAAAATGGCAACGGAAAATATGGCAAGTGGAAATAATGGCAACGGAAAAAGTGGCAAAGTGGAAAAACGGAAAAAATGGCAAAATAACAAAATAAAAATTTATCCTTAGAAGTCGCCATTGTATCTCTCACTGTGACTATTGTTTGGCGTTATTTATTCTTGCTAAAAAATTTTGAAAGATTTCCTTCTGCTGTCGTATAGCTGTTGTAATGGCCTTAGATGCGAGAAACTCTTTATATTTCCTTGTAAACAATTTTTGGTCGTTTAAGTGAAAAGAAGATTATCCTGACTTAAAATAAGGATGTCATGGTGAACTGTGTGGCTTCTAGTTTGTGAAGAAACCTGGAATATAATGAAATAAAAAAGTAAAAGACCACATTTTCAGTTTTTAGCCAATTACGATGTGCTGTTCAATTTCATGTTTATCTCCTTGTAAGATATGTAAGCAACGTTTCTATTTAAATCACAAAAAATGTGAGGAATCGATACCGGATACTTGTACTTCTTATTGTTGTTGTTGTTTTGTTTACATGTGTTTTAATATGGTACGAGATGTTCTCATAGATTTTCTTATTTACATTTTTTCTCAAAACATCTTTCAACAACTCATATTGTCACTCATTTTGTTTTGACAAATATTGAAGTGTTCGCGAATAACAGCCTTAAATTCCTTATTGTTTGCCAGCTTCAGTTTCTTATTGTCTGTTACACTGGGTAAAGTTCTAGTTTTGCAAACGGCACAAATGGCCACTGAAATTTAAGTTTGACTTAAGTGGGCTTTGTGAATCGACAAATAAGCCTTAACGTAAGAAATTTAAGGACCCATTAAGTAACGGATAAGTTAAGTTAAAGTTAAGTTAAGGGAAGTTTTGTGAATCCGGAGCCCGGTAGTTCCAAGAATCAGCTTTTTTTACTGCTAAATTGAAGTCCCGTTTCAGTTCCTGGCTTTTAGGGCATACTGTGAAAATATATAAATAAACTTAAACCTTTATAACAGACGATCCCAAAGCAATGAGACAATGATAAACGACTCCTGCGTCGCGCTCTTTTTAGGCCCCAACCCTACAGGGTTGGGGGCCTATAGACTTTGGGTGTCTGTCTGTCCGTCCGTCTGTCTGTCCGTCATCGCTTTTTTGTACAAGCGATATCTCGAGAACGCAGAGGCCTAGAGACTTGATGTTGGGCTCATTTGAAAGGTCTCGACTTGTAGATGTGCCTTTTGGCCATTTTGGCCTAATTTGATCACGTGATCTTGGCCAAATTGGCCAAAAATGCAAAAAATCGACTTGTGTTTGTACAGGCGATACCTCGTAAACGCAGATGCCTAGAGACTTGATGTTGGGCTCATTTGAAAGGTCTCGACTTGTAGATGTGTCTTTTGGCCAAATTCGATCACGTGATCTTGGCCAAATTGGCCAAAAACGCAAAAAATCGACTTGTGTTTGTACAGGCGATATCTCGAGAACGCAGAGGCCTAGAGACTTGATGTTGGGCTCAATTAAAAAGTCTCGACTGGTAGATGTGCCCTTAGGCCATTTTTGCCCAAATTCGGTCACGTGATCTGCTAAATTTTGGGGGTAAAAAAATATTTTCCGCCAGCCAGTATCATTGTTTTTCAAAGTTTTGAGCAGAAGTAGGACATTTATTTTTCTTGGCCTAAACTGGCCAACAGGTTCAAAACCATAGACGACCCCTTACAATTTTGGGGGCGTTTGGGCCTGTTAGTGTTCACTGAATACTTGTTTTTTTTTGTTTGTTTTTTTTGTTTTTGTTTTTTTGTTTTGAGAAGCAGTGCATAAACAAACACAAACATTCCGCAGTTAGCGGATCCGCACTTTGAGTTTTGCCGTTTTTTTCCTTTTCGACCGAATTTGGTTTGGATAAATGTACGAAGATGTGATAGAAAAAATAGAACAAAATGCCATTTTGCTGGAAATATTTGCAAGTTGGCTATAAATGGGGTAGAATAGCACGTAATAGCTGTGTCAGTATCTCAGTTAACTGAGTATAGTTGTTTACAAATAAATAACACATGGACACAGACGTTACAAACAACACGCAACCATTTTGGATTTTTGTTGTCTTCACAACATGATATTTAGACCCCGAAATTGTACATACCCCGCATACAGTATCTTTGTCTTAATCCATACCCTGGGTAGTGCACACCTGGATAGAACCAATAGAGAGATAAGCTCGTGGGCTCCATGCATTGTTTGGAAAGGTACCCTCTTACCCCCCCCCCCCCCCCTCCGCCTCCTTCCCCAAGGGGTAAGAATGACCATGTAGTTGTGATGTTTTATTTACCAATAAACTTGACACACTTATTGATAAAAAATCAATCAAAATTTGTATTCTTATAAGACTGAACCTCATTTAATGTTACGAAGAATTCGCAGTATCAGCTGATGAAGAATAAGATAGTGTACAGTTTCTTCTAAGAAGCTCGTCGGAAATAATTTTTGAGATCCTTCAGATGTGTGGTCTACATTTCATCAATTCTGTGATAGTCTCTTACATTTAGTCCGGCAAAGTTTGCTTCTTATGCGTTCATTTTATTATTGGTAAGAGAAGCTCACATCGGTCTACAGGAAAATCTTTGTTAATGCAGATCTAGCTGAGAAAGTGTGAAGCACTAATTAACGTCACAAGTCAGTTCAAATATGTTAAACTAAACGGTGCGTTACGGTGTACAATAAAAACGTAAATATAACTTAATTTTCGGAATCATTTGGCTAACATTGATTTTTACTCCAATGTTCAGGCATAACAAGAAGTCCAGTTTGACATCTGTATAAAACCCTGTAGGAAATTGATAAGCAAATTGACATATTATAATTGGTTATGGTTGAGAAGTTTCTTCCAAGGTGGAAAAACTCTCTTTCTAAACTGTTTGAAAAAATGCTTTCTTCCAGCGCAAAATTGGGCAAAACTGTAAGTAAGTGGGGGATATTTTAAAGGCCTTCTTGTGTTTGTGTTTAACAAATATCAGTTCATAACCTTCTATTACAGTCCAGTTTTTTACCCGTTTAATAATGGCCTGTTAGGAGCTTCCCTACTGATCAATTGTGGCCTAATATTTTTTTGTGACAGGAAGAACTGAATATGAGTGATATGCGTGATAATTGCTGCTTATATGCATTAGGCTTTTTCGTGTTTCTACCACTGTCCGAGAAAAATATATTGTGGATTAGAAGGAACCCAACCATGTATTTTTGGCGTGAGGGAAGATGTGGGATTTGGAATTCGGTTTGCTTTTTTTCTTTTTTTTTTTTTGCTTGTGGGCGGTTTAAGACACGGGTGAGATTGCAAAAAATATTGCTTTTCAAGATTAGAAAGAAAAAACGTAGGTATAACTATTAATTGGTTGCCTGGTTCAACGGGATGAAAGAGCGAACCCCATGGGCCGTACCTCGAGACAGTACCCCTTCCCAGAGCAGTAACTCGCAGGAATGGGTGGGGATATTGTTTCCTCCTTGAACCTTTAAATTGTTCAACATTTTCAGTTTGCAGTTAAAAAGTTGCACCATATCACCTGGAATGTAAAACTTTCAGGGACACCGTGATTCTCTGAAATACGCCTGGCAGAAGTATCAGGTACAGCAGAGGGTGCCATTCGGTAAATAAATTCAACATACAGCAACACATTTAGTTGCAATTTATTGTTTGATGTATCTTTGTGCCACAAATATTATGGATAGAAGCGTAATATGCAACTGTATACGTATTTATGCTTGCAGACTTGTTCCAGCGAAAGCGAAATAAGCCGTTTATTAATGGCTCCTCTGTAACCATGGATATCATTGGGATACTTCTTTTTCTAAAACTCTGTCTGGCTGTGGTAAGGGGGGCAAGGATTCTCAGGTCACTGGAACTGTCCTCTGAGGAAAGCAGTCTCCATCACCTGGAAGTGGATCCAAGGAATGCTCACATCTACCTCGCCGCCACAAATACATTATATGTGCGGACTCCGGACCTGCAGCCTGTTGTAAAAGTCAGCCTGGGACCGCGTAACGACAGTGAGTCCTGTCCGCCCGACCCCGGGAAGCCTTGTGTCTGCACTAATGACACGCTTACAGAGGACTGTGCTGAGTTTGATAGAACTCCAAAGGATAGCATAGTGAAATCATTAGTACTGGATAGACGTCACAATGTTCTTATTGTGTGTAGTAATCTATATTATGGTTATTGTTCCAAAGTATCACTAGACGATTATAGTTTGGATGAAAATTATTTCACGCCTGTTGTTTCAAATTCTCTGGTTGGGGATACCGTGATGTTGATAGGCGAAAGTGAATCACGTGGCCGACAGCTGTATGTGGGGGTGTCACGCGACATCGATACGGGTGTCCCGCTGTATAAGGACCGAGCACACCTGATTGCACAGCGAACTCTTGCAGATTTCACCCTCTCTCATGTAGACGCTACTGCAGGGACTGCGTCTTTTATAGATGTCAAGTCACAGCTTCGCGATAGATTTCCAGTGTACTTCGAGTATGGATTTAGTAGTAAAAACTACAGTTATTTCTTGGGAGTAAGACCAAGAGAGTATAGACCGAATGAGCCCGTGTCTTTTCTTGTACGGATCTGCAACAACGACGAAACTCTCCACTCCTTTGTGGAGCTGAAGCTGAGTTGTGGCGGCTTCAATCGGTTGGTGTCAGCCCGACAGGCCAATGTCGGCTCATTGCTTGCCGCTAAGCTCAACGTTCGCGCCGCAAACCTCGTGATATACGCGACTTTTGTGAAGTCGATAAATGGGATTAATATACAAGAGGATGTAGAGGAATCGAGTGTTTGTCTGTTTTCACAAAGACAGCTAGACAGTGAGATGGATACTGCAACAAGGGTGTGTTTCTCCGGCATCGGTGATGTTGGTCCACAACATATTGTCGACAAAAAGGGTTGCCTTTCGAAGGTGAGTTAAAGAACATAACTTTGAAAATTCTATAATTCAGAAGTGACCTTGAAAGAAACGTTAAAGTCAGAAAGATGGGATGAGTCCGTGTTTATATGGTCACGCCCACACTCAGATTGTTGAGAAAACATCCGGCATGTAAACAATCTGCCGGTGTATAAAAAATTAAGGTTGTTTACTTTGGTACAGGAGTCGAAAAAGTTTCAAGTTTGAAAGTCTGTCGTTATTTTCCATTCTGTTACAAAACGGCTGTATTGAAGAACGACTATCTGGGATTAACCACGCTCTGCGTCACAGAAAAATGCATTAATTTAAAATCAAGTTATTTTCTTTTTCACATTTTATTAGTCCCCCGCCGTCGCGTAGCGCGGAGCGGGGGACTATAGTATTCGGGTCTGTCCGTCCGTCTGGCGACACTTGGAAGCACAAATTTGTACACGCGATATCTCAGCCACTATTCAATCCTGGCTTTTAATTTTTGCTACAGTAAAATATATATATATTGAAGGTGTGCGACGTTGCATTATTTTTCGATTCGACCAAAAAATGACGAAATGGCGACTTGTTGAAAATAGGCAATGTTTTAATATTTCTGTTGCCTACAGTGCAATTCTGTGCACGCGATATCTCAGCCGCTGTTCAAGCCTGGCTTTTGATTTTTGCTGCAGTGAATATATATATATATATATATATATATATATATATATATATATATATATATATATATATATATATATATATATTGAAGTTGTCGATTCGACCATAGCTCGTGGCGGGGAACATTCATCAGTTTCACTGATAACTTGTTACTTTTACGTTTGCATAGCACTCATTATTACTTACCATCATAGGCCTCAGATTTCTGCAGAAATCCTTGAATAGACCTTCAGTTTTGAACGAACGTGTTAAGACATCCGCAAGATGCTCACGAAACAGTGTTCTCATGGTATTCAACAAAATTACCCTGATGTTACCCTGTCAACGTTTGGTTGTTTTTGCAGGATTTCGTGACCTGCGGAAAAGATCAGGATAACTGGCCCATAGAAGCAGTGGCGAGTTTTCCCGCGATGGCACAGTACACTTTCAGGCATTCACCAGGTATGCATCTGTGTGCTTTATTCTACCCTAAAACAGATATTCATTTGGACGGTCTTGGGTCAACTCGGCCCCTTGCCAAGTTGGCCCCCTACCAACTCGGCCCCTCGTGAAAGCCACATCGGCCCCCCACTCGGCCCGTTAAAAAGTCAACTCGGCCCCTCGTGAAAGTCAAGTCGGAGAATTTCTTTCTACAGTGAAAATAACAATGAAGCTAAAATCTTCAAATCTGTACCTTCAATAAACAAAAAATAATTTGTAAATTAATTTTGCACCTCAGACTGTTTCGGTCGCATTGGGTAAGCCTGGCCACGTTGCCATGTTGAGCTTGGGTGAATCCTGCTTCAGGATAACCTTGTTGCCAGGTTATCCGCATTTGAGGAAACAATGAGAAATGGTGGCATCGATGATTTGGATGGTTAGCTATGATCTAAGCATTCCATACTGTTACACTGTAGCAGTCAGTCCATGGCATTCACCGATTAAACATGAAGCTGGACTTGAAATTTGTTGTGTTGTCAGTCGTCAGACCAGTTGTCTGTACGGTTCTAAAATTTGAAACTTATAGGGAAATAGTGGAGAATTCACATTATATATACTACTTAAACGATTACCTGGTGTGTTTTAAACTTAACAAAGGGCATGTAAAAGTAAAGTACAGTTCACTGCTGATTTGTGAGACTACCAGTTGTGTGATTCAAGTTTGCGCGAAAAGGTATAGCTTAGATCGTCATGCCGAGTGATTGGCGGTTGAAAAAAAGACTACCGTAGTTTGTGTCTTAAGGCGAGTTTCGCACTCCTCCGCGAGGTTTTAATCCATACTGTAACCGTTATATTGTGTCATAGACTCGCTGTGTTACAAGATACACTGAGATCCGATAACAGGCCCGATAGTGTCCATGCAGAGTGTAATTGCATGTGAAATATCAACAAAATCAATCTCAGCAGTGTGCGATAAGTGCTAATGTTGATTCTTGTGGTTTTAATGTGAGAACTAATATTCGTCAAAGACTGGAGATAACGTTATATGCAGTGCACTATACAAGTCAGGGTCATAACCTACAGCAGAAGTAAACAAACATAAATATGAGACCTTTTTAGCCCAAAAAACACTCGAAGCATGTAATAGCGGGTGTGATTACTATCATAAACGAGAAACTTTTTATCCCCCGTGGAACGGAAGGATATAGTTTTGAGCTTTTCGGTCTGTCCGTCCGTCTGTCACGCTTCAGTCTCATGCGCCTACAGGCCACATTAATAGATGGATTGGTTTCAGCTTTTGTTCACGTCTTCTTTGGACCCTTCCGCAGTGACAAAATGGCGGACTTTTGAAAATCGGCAGTGGACTTAGCGTATATACGGCAGTCTCACGCGCCTCCTGGTTAATGGATTGATTCGTTTAAATGTTAGACACTACGTCTACCTATCCTCCCACTTTTAAATTTTGCGCAGTCAACACGTAACAGCCTTAAACACACCATATCGCCCATAGGGATAGACGTACTCCGAGAGACGTAGTCAAGTTCTCTCCGGTGCATGTTGTTAACGTCATCGCGATACATGACGTGAGAATAACGTATGCGAAACGAAAATCAAAGTGTCTTTAAGTTATGAACACGCAGTTCACATTTTGAACGTATGATAACCAAAAAAAAAATATATTAATGAATAAATAAAGAAATAAAAAGAAAGAGAAGAAAAAAAGGAAATGCATTTTTATTTATGCTTATCAAAAGCGAAATATAAGAACGTGCCAAGATGAAGTTGAACCCACGCTGCACTCGTGATGCGTCCTGGTGCATCATCTGCGGATGCGACCTGCAATTTATTTGTCAGTACAGTCAACACTTGTTCATCGCATGACCAGTTTTCATTTTATGCGTATGGCCTATATTCGGGACTACCGAGTGTATTGTAAATGCGACAGAACGGTTTGACATTCTTCCGCAGCAGTTTCATACAATAAACCGCACTGTGTGATTGACAGATTCTATATCTGAAAATTAAGTGCGCAAAAAAAAAAAAAAAGAAGAAGAAGAAAAGATAGCCTACATTGTGTGGTAACAGGAATCCTGTTTGCGTTGCGTGATTGTTGACCTTCTGTGACGTCAGAATAGAAGTGAGGCAGAGCGCTTGAGATCAAATTGTTTTCGTCATGCGTATCATATCTTAAGGGCCTGTGGTGATGGGGGGGGGGGGGGGTAATGGCCCTTTTCCATCATATCTACATGCGCATTATCAGCTTGCAGATAAAAACAATGTTCCTTCCTTCTTTCGTTACTCATCCCCCATTTGATTAGTCATGAGCTTCGCAGACAGAAAATTCTCTGTTTATGTGAGTGGGTTGTCTGTGACGCAGTATTTTTCCCTTAATAGGAAGTTTGTGGGGCGGGGGGGGGGGGGAGGACTTCAACCGCCGGAGACCCATTGCTCCGCACTGTGGAGG
Source organism: Protula sp. h YS-2021 (assembly GCA_949752745.1). Lineage (NCBI taxonomy): Eukaryota > Metazoa > Annelida > Polychaeta > Sabellida > Serpulidae > Protula > Protula sp. h YS-2021. Next base: position 68,462,765 of record OX457027.1, read on the forward strand.
CGTTTTGTGAAAGTGGTGCAAGCTGGAACAGTCTCCAGCTTACGTTCAAATTCTTGTAATCGTAGAAATGTTCAATGTTTGAATTTGGATTCGTAGTGGATCCGCATGTTTTACACCGAACTACAAATGGGATACTGCAGGGGTGCACATAAGCATTTTTTTACTTTCGCCAATTTGGCGAAGGGCGTTCAGCTCACCTTCGCCATATCGAATTTACCTTCGCCAAATTAACCCTCTTACTAAACCTGTAACTTAATTTGTTTATTGCATCTAAATTATACATATTCTTAACTATATTGTCCAGTTTATGTCTTTGTAGAGCTACATCGGTAGTTGCTGAGTCCTGACCGATTTGTAGCTTTCATCTAAAGCGTTTAACTTTTCATCAAACTTGATTATGAAAAAATTCATCTTCGACAAATTGGCGAAGGTAGATCTGTTCACCTTCGCCAAATGGATTTCAGCTTCGCCATGGCGAAATGTGAAGGTCTTATGTTCACCCCTGGATACTTTTAGGGCCTGAATTGATATTTAGGAGGGTAAAGGGGCATTTCAGTCTTTGCCATTTAACAAACCAGATAACCTGCTAAAAACTAACCGTTGTCAGTTCTGTACGTTTGTGACACTTCGGCCTTTATTTGCCATTTCGGCCCTAACGAATTTAACCACCCCGTTATTCTTGTTTTACGCAGATGTGACGAGTACGAGATGTCTTGCTGTCAGCTAGGAGGCCCTTGATAAATACATTTACCTGTGACGCAATCTCTTCACCGATTTAAATCGTACCGTAGTGGGAAAGGGCAAAAGTGTCCCAAAACTGTTTGAATATCGTGGAAATGTGAGGGTTAAAATACGTCTCTGTACAGAAGACGCTCGTTAATTCGTCCGTAGATAAAGCCTGTTTTATTTCTGTTTTGAGCATATTTCACTCCGGCGAACTCTTTCGTTCGAGACTTCTCTCGTGTTATTTCTTCCTGTAGCATTCTCTCGTGTTATTTCTTCCTGCAGCATTCTCTCGTGTTATTTCTTCCTGTAGCATAACGACCAATATGGGCACTGTCGGTGGGTTAAGTGAAAACGGATAACTATTTTTTTCAGGTGCGTACAAAACTGCTATTGCTGTGAAGACTGCCCCGGGCTTGAGTGGGACGTATACCATTGGCTACCTGGGTAGCAACAAAGGTGAATTATCAAAGGTGAGGCATTGGATTGTCCGGCCTGTCCCTCAGCCATGTCTTTGTCAGTGGTGTGAAGGGATTGGGGTGGGGGGGGGGGGGTAGTTGTGACAGGTTAGAGTTTGAAGTCCCATTCATTGTGTTTACGTTTGGGTCCTGAAGAAGGAGTCTGCAGGTCAAGGCTAATTCATGAACAGGTTGTGCAGAGTAAGCTGACAGATATTTTAGTTAAAACAAGCACATCTGAAAACGCGTAATCTTTTCACTCATGTTAAACAATGTGTATTTCCAGGTAGTGTTTGACGGAAAGAACGCTTTCACAGAGTTCGGCAAGGAGGAAATTGGAGATGGTAAAGCAGTTAAGAAGGACCTGTATTTTGACCAATCACGAAACCATCTCTATGCAATTACAGATAAAAAGGTAATGTGTAAATCTCCCGGACAGCTGTGCATTGATTTCTCAGTTTAGTACATTATTTATTGCAATTTGTCTCGAGTGCGCAATTTTATATTTCTATTTGAAATTGCGTGAAAAGAAAAGTTGAACTTGATCTTTTTTTCATTTGGCAAGTAACAAGAAGTGTTGCATTTGGCTGTGGAGTTGCCCATAGCAAGGTATTGACAGAATGACTGAATGGCATGTATTTCTTTTTATAAACTCATAATCGGGGTTTCATTGAAAATGTAAAGTGCTTGTTCTGTTTGATTTGAGTATCCTGATAGGACAGTCAGAAGTTTGACTATAAGATATAGGAGCAATCGGCTGTGGTTTGTTTATCCACATTCTTCTTTTAGGTACAGCTTAGGCGGCATTATACAACAGCTCTACCCTTTGCTTGTGTCTGCCCCTCTTCGTATGATATCACCTAAATTATTGCAAAGAAACAGAACAACGAGAATTAAAGGGAATATAAGCTTAGTATGAAAGCGCCTTGGCGTTATGTTGTCGTAACCTCAGCCCTATACAATGCCGATAGTCTAAAACCGGAAATAAAAGCTTGTGCTTAATAACATATGGTCTGCATTCAAAACCATGTATCACGGACTGAATTTAAAAAGTTCATTCAGTTGCAAGTGCATAGAATGTGCTGAAAACAAAATGAAAGCTGTATATAAATCAACACCACATATGGGAGAAAAATAGAAGAACGATAGAAGAAGAAACCTCCTGATTTCAGTAAAATTACACGCCCGACTCGTGTTGTCAGATATCTGTTATCTGACAGTCGGTGTACAATTCAATGAATTCATAGGGCTTAAATAAGATGACTTTTGGTGTGTCTTTATTAAGAAATTGGGTCCTAATATATGCCGAAGCACGCTCTTTACTATCGATTCAGCGAAGTGTTTGGCCCATATTTGATTTACAGTTGAGTATGCCAGTCATTTTATTATCATTCAAGCGTTTTCCATAAAATATCGAGCTTTATGTTCCTTTTGTGGTCTGTCAATTTTCAGAGTGCTGCTGAAAACTTTAGTAGGCTTTTATTTTTTAGAAAAACGTGTTATACTTCGACAATGTGATTTTCTGATTTCCAAGCCCACATTGCCATCGTTATTGGACTCGTTATTTTCAGTATATGAGCCAGTTTAATATTTTGGAAAGTTGCAATGCCCTGAATAATCCTCGGTTTCGATACTGTTCTGAGGCAATTGCGAAATTTCATTTTTTTATTACCGCTCAACAAAACGTAAATTATTTTGATCTTACAAAAATGATTTTCTGAGCACCAAAATGTGTCTTGTGACAGTTGCATTTGGTAGCTTTTATCGCATTTTCTTCAAGAATAAAAGAGGGAGGGATCGAGTAGCAGCTATCTGATTTAGGAATTCGGCCGAAGGACGCGATTTCATTTAATATGATCGGATGAAGACAGATCTTAAATTGACGAATTTCGCTACATGCGGTAAAATGGCAACCCACTTGTAATGGCAGAAGGCCAGAGACATATAATCCGGTCAAAAACATATCTCTAACTGCTTGAAGATAATAATCAGCTTCCGGATTTTTATCTTGAACGAGAAAGTCATCGAAGTAACGTATAATGCGAGCTCTAGGCGCAAATCATCAAAATCAGTTAATATTCGCGCTAAACGTTTTCAAGAGGATGGTTAACTTTCGGTTTTAGACATTTACCATGACCGAGGAGGTCAAGGTTACCGAGGTGCCTCTTATACGTCTTTTAGGTCCAAAGGGTCGAAGATAAGCTCAAAATCGCTTCATCTCTAACTGTTTTCGAGATAATGGTCAACTTCCAGTTTTTGAAATTGACCATAATGGTGGAGGTCAAGGTCATCGGGGTACCTTTTATATAACGTCTTTTAGGCCCAAAGGGTCGAAAATAAGCTCCAAATCGCTGTGTCTCAACCCTTTTTGACATAATGGCCAACTTTCGGTTTTTGGCCTTGACCATGACCGAGGAGGTCAAGGTCATCGAGATCTTATATAGCGTCTTTTAGGCCCGCAAGGGTCGCAAATAACGGTTTCGAACGGTTTTCGTAGATGGTGGTCAATCTTTCTCTAACGCTTTTCGATATACAAATATACAAACGATATCTCACCACCCCTTTATCTGTGCCAAATTGCATTGTCCTACGTCAAATAGGAGGAGTTTTCTAGAAACCAAAAAAAAAAAAAAAAGGAGGGTAGGGGGAGGAGAAACAGCCTGAACTCTTAGCAAAGCAAACCCATTTACAAACTTTGTTTACAAGTGGGCTTGACCAGAATCAAACGTAATGAAGGTTTTGGGATGCACGTCATTTGAAAGTTTCCATGCCTATAGTTTCATCGTTTTCCTTTTGTGCAAAATAGCAGCTAAGATTTGATTACATGTGGAAGTCGCACTGAGACCATGCCATCCATGTACACCTCATTGGGCGAAAGTAAACATGCTACTATCCTCATAATTGTATTTATATCATTATGTTCGAGCCGATTTGAGTATGGTATGTTTGCTTTTTTATTTGTTGTTTTTCTTTGCATGGAAATTGGGAAGGAAATGATCAGACCATCATCTTGCATTCACAGTGGAGGATTTTAGGACTTGCTTCAAATGAGGTTAATCTTCATCTGGCTCAGTATTAGTTGTCCTATGAAGCGAAGTGAAAATAATGTGAAATGTCTCAGTTTACCAACAGTGAACAGCTCAGATGAGAAGAAAAACTTCCCAAAGCTCAGAACTATGTGTACCAATTTGGATCCTTTGCTCGAAGTCCTTTGAAAAAAAAACCACATCGAGGTGAAGTACTTTCTTGTCCCCCCAAAAAAATGTTCCTTGACATGAAGCTTCACTATAAAATGCACAAAGGTGTCCTGCATCATGCAAATATTGTTACAGGGGAATGTGACGTGAATTCGCAATAATGAGAATAAAAATTCGACGACACTGGTCTGCAGATTGAGCCATGACTAATTCTATTTCTACAATCCAGCTTATGAATCGTTCAATACTGACAAAATAGCTTAATGCTAGGATGAGCGCTGTGGGCCGCACCTCCAGTAAGTTGCGGTGGCCCAGCCGTGATTCCGTTATTAGCTAGAATGAACGCTGTCTGGCCGCGTCTGTGTTATCAGTTAAGATGAACGCTGTGGACCGTGCCTCTGGTCTGGTAAGTGGTGATAGCCTGGCAAGGTTTCTGTTATCAGCTAGGATGAACGCTGTGGGCCGCTACTATGGTAGGTGGCGACAGTCTGGCTGCGTTTCCATTACTAGCTAGGATGAACGCTGTGAGCTGCGAATGGCGTTTTGTTTCCGCAGCGATCAAATGTTTCATCAACATGTGTTTTAAAAAAGACCCTTATTTTTATGATTTACACAGATTAGGTTTTTGTTTTGTCATGGTCCTGTTAAACACCGATGTTCAGTTTATCGAGGCTTCATGTTTAGGAATTAAAATGAAGTTGACAAGATAATTATCAAATGGGTTGTATTGATACTTTGTACGATTTTGAACAACTACAGCTGAACTTTAAATCGAAAATGGTTAATGTGTGTCGGAACTTTGTGGAATTTTAAATATCAACAGTTGTAGTTCATAACGAGAAGTGAGCTATCTTTTGGAATCCGGAAAGTGTGCGAGAAAGCGCCTTACCCACTCCTTTCTGTGGGTCAACCCTATCCACTACTTCTGTGCGTTAGCCCTATCCACTCCTTTCTGTGGGTCACCCCTATCCACTCCTTTCTGTGGGTCACCCCTATCCACTCCTTTCTGTGGGTCACCCCTATCCACTCCTTTCTGTGGGTCACCCCTATCTACTCCTTTCTGTGGGTCACCCCTATCCACTCCTTTGTGTGGGTCATCCCTATCCACTCCTTTCTGTAGGTCACCCCAATCCACTCCTTTCTGTGGGTCACCCCTATCCACTTCTTTCTGTGGATCACCCCTATCCACTCCTTTCTGTGGGTCACCCCTATCCACTCTTTTCTGTGGGTCAACCCCTATCCACTTCTTTCTGTGAGTCACCCCTATCCACTCCTTTCTGTGGGTCACCCCTATCCACTTATTTTCTGTGGGTCACCCCTATCCACTCCTTTCTGTGGGTCACCCCTATCCACTCCTTTCTGTGGGTCACCCCAATCCACTCCTTTCTGTGGGTCACCCCAATCCACTCCTTTCTGTGGGTCACCCCTATCCACTTCTTTCTGTGGATCACCCCTATCCACTCCTTTTTGTGGGTCACCCCTGTCAACTCCTTTCGGTGGGTGATCCCTATCCACTCCTTTCTGTGGGTCACCCCTATCCACCTCTTTCTGTGAGTCACCCCTATCCACTCTTTTCTGTGGGTCACCCCTATCCACCTCTTTCTGTGGATCACCCCTATCCACTCCCTTCTGTGGGTCACCCCTATCAACTCCTTTCGGTGGGTGATCCCTATCCACTCTTTTCTGTGGGTCACCCCTAGGGTTGGGTATCGCGGCACATTCTGTATCGCGATACGTATCGCGATATTGGTTGTGTATCGCGATACATATCGCGATATTTTAAAATTCTTAAAAAGTGAAAAATGCAACTGCTTCATGGCTTTATCAGGCATTTTAATATCCAAACCAATAGCTCCCCCTCCGGGGGCGTCAAGCCCCCCCCCCCCGATTGGGGGCTAGTCAATTCCACTTTATAGTTGTAGAGATACGGCTTCGACAAAATACCGCGTTTTCGCTGAGTTCCAGCCAGTAATGTCACATGTTTGACAGTTTTCCATTTCGTCAATTTTTTGTCGATTTCAGAATATGGTGTGTAAAATGACGAACAGCAGCATTGCAGATATCACTCGATAGCAATTCACTGCAAAGTTATCGAAATAAACATACAGTGGAAAATATCGAAAAATATCGATATTTCAAAATTCGTATCGCGATACGTATCGTGAAACAAGTATCGCGATATATCGCTGTATCGATATATATCGCCACCCCTAGTCACCCCTATCCACTTCTTTCTGTGAGTAACCCCTATCCACTCTTTTCTGTGGGTCACCCCTATCCACTTCTTTCTGTGAGTCACCCCTATCCACTCCTTTCTGTGGGTCACCCCTATCCACTTATTTCTGTGGATCACCCCTATCAACTCCTTTCTGTAGGTCACCCCTATCAACTCCTTTCGGTGGGTGATCCCTATCCACTCTTTTCTGTGGGTCACCCCTATCCACTTCTTTCTGTGAGTAACCCCTATCCACTCTTTTCTGTGGGTCACCCCTATCCACTTCTTTCTGTGAGTCACCCCTATCCACTCCTTTCTGTGGGTCACCCCTATCCACTTATTTCTGTGGATCACCCCTATCAACTCCTTTCTGTAGGTCACCCCTATCAACTCCTTTCGGTGGGTGATCCCTATCCACTCTTTTCTGTGGGTCACCCCTATCCACTTCTTTCTGTGAGTAACCCCTATCCACTCTTTTCTGTGGGTCACCCCTATCCACTTCTTTCTGTGAGTCACCCCTATCCACTCCTTTCTGTGGGTCACCCCTATCCACTTATTTCTGTGGATCACCCCTATCAACTCCTTTCTGTAGGTCACCCCTATCAACTCCTTTCGGTGGGTGATCCCTATCCACTCCTTTCTGTGGGTCACCCCTATCCACTCTTTTCTGTGGGTCACCCCTATCCACTTCTTTCTGTGAGTCACCCCTATCCACTCTTTTCTGTGGGTCACCCCTATCCACTTCTTTCTGTGGATCACCCCTATCCACTCCTTTCTGTTGGTCACCCCTATCAATACCTTTCGGTGGGTGATCCCTATCCACTCCTTTCTGTGGGTCACCCCTATCCACTCTTTTCTGTGGGTCACCCCAATCCACTCCTTTCTGTGGGTCACCCCTATCCACTTCTTTCTGTGGATCACCCCTATCCACTCCTTTCTGTGGGTCACCCCTATCAACTCCTTTCGGTGGGTGATCCCTATCCACTCCTTTCTGTGGGTCATCCCTATCCACTTCTTTCTGTGAGTCACCCCTATCCACTCTTTTCTGTGGGTCACCCCTATCCAATTCTTTCTGTGGATCACCCCTATCCACTCCTTTCTGTGGGTCACCCGTATCAACTCCTTTCGGTGGGTGATCCCTATCCACTCTTTTCTGTGGGTCACCCCTATCCACTTCTTTCTGTGAGTCACCCCTATCCACTCTTTTCTGTGGGTCACCCCTATCCACTTCTTTCTGTGAGTCACCCCTATCCACTCCTTTCTGTGGGTCACCCCTATCCACTTATTTCTGTGGATCACCCCTATCCACTCCTTTCTATGGGTCACCCCTATCAACTCCTTTCGGTGGGTGATCCCTATCCACTCTTTTCTGTGGGTCACCCCTATCCACTTCTTTCTGTGAGTCACCCCTATCCACTCTTTTCTGTGGGTCACCCCTATCCACTTCTTTCTGTGAGTCACCCCTATCCACTCTTTTCTGTGGATCACCCCTATCCACTCCTTTCTGTTGGTCACCCCTATCAATACCTTTCGGTGGGTGATCCCTATCCACTCCTTTCTGTGGGTCACCCCTATCCACTCTTTTCTGTGGGTCACCCCAATCCACGCCTTTCTGTGGGTCACCCCTATCCACTTCTTTCTGTGGATCACCCCTATCCACTCCTTTCTGTGGGTCACCCCTATCAACTCCTTTCGGTGGGTGATCCCTATCCACTCCTTTCTGTGGGTCATCCCTATCCACTTCTTTCTGTGAGTCACCCCTATCCACTCTTTTCTGTGGGTCACCCCTATCCAATTCTTTCTGTGGATCACCCCTATCCACTCCTTTCTGTGGGTCACCCGTATCAACTCCTTTCGGTGGGTGATCCCTATCCACTCTTTTCTGTGGGTCACCCCTATCCACTTCTTTCTGTGAGTCACCCCTATCCACTCTTTTCTGTGGGTCACCCCTATCCACTTCTTTCTGTGAGTCACCCCTATCCACTCCTTTCTGTGGGTCACCCCTATCCACTTATTTCTGTGGATCACCCCTATCCACTCCTTTCTATGGGTCACCCCTATCAACTCCTTTCGGTGGGTGATCCCTATCCACTCTTTTCTGTGGGTCACCCCTATCCACTTCTTTCTGTGAGTCACCCCTATCCACTCTTTTCTGTGGGTCACCCCTATCCACTTCTTTCTGTGAGTCACCCCTATCCACTCTTTTCTGTGGGTCACCCCTATCCACTTCTTTCTGTGAGTCACCCCTATCCACTCCTTTCTGTGGGTCACCCCTATCCACTTCTTTCTGTGGATCACCCCTATCCACTCCTTTTTGTGGGTCACCCCTGTCAACTCCTTTCGGTGGGTGATCCCTATCCACTCCTTTCTGTGGGTCACCCCTATCCACCTCTTTCTGTGAGTCACCCCTATCCACTCTTTTCTGTGGGTCACCCCTATCCACCTCTTTCTGTGGATCACCCCTATCCACTCCCTTCTGTGGGTCACCCCTATCAACTCCTTTCGGTGGGTGATCCCTATCCACTCTTTTCTGTGGGTCACCCCTATCCACTTCTTTCTGTGAGTAACCCCTATCCACTCTTTTCTGTGGGTCACCCCTATCCACTTCTTTCTGTGAGTCACCCCTATCCACTCCTTTCTGTGGGTCACCCCTATCCACTTATTTCTGTGGATCACCCCTATCAACTCCTTTCTGTAGGTCACCCCTATCAACTCCTTTCGGTGGGTGATCCCTATCCACTCCTTTCTGTGGGTCACCCCTATCCACTCTTTTCTGTGGGTCACCCCTATCCACTTCTTTCTGTGAGTCACCCCTATCCACTCTTTTCTGTGGGTCACCCCTATCCACTTCTTTCTGTGGATCACCCCTATCCACTCCTTTCTGTTGGTCACCCCTATCAATACCTTTCGGTGGGTGATCCCTATCCACTCCTTTCTGTGGGTCACCCCTATCCACTCTTTTCTGTGGGTCACCCCAATCCACGCCTTTCTGTGGGTCACCCCTATCCACTTCTTTCTGTGGATCACCCCTATCCACTCCTTTCTGTGGGTCACCCCTATCAACTCCTTTCGGTGGGTGATCCCTATCCACTCCTTTCTGTGGGTCATCCCTATCCACTTCTTTCTGTGAGTCACCCCTATCCACTCTTTTCTGTGGGTCACCCCTATCCAATTCTTTCTGTGGATCACCCCTATCCACTCCTTTCTGTGGGTCACCCGTATCAACTCCTTTCGGTGGGTGATCCCTATCCACTCTTTTCTGTGGGTCACCCCTATCCACTTCTTTCTGTGAGTCACCCCTATCCACTCTTTTCTGTGGGTCACCCCTATCCACTTCTTTCTGTGAGTCACCCCTATCCACTCCTTTCTGTGGGTCACCCCTATCCAATTATTTCTGTGGATCACCCCTATCCACTCCTTTCTATGGGTCACCCCTATCAACTCCTTTCGGTGGGTGATCCCTATCCACTCTTTTCTGTGGGTCACCCCTATCCACTTCTTTCTGTGAGTCACCCCTATCCACTCTTTTCTGTGGGTCACCCCTATCCACTTCTTTCTGTGAGTCACCCCTATCCACTCTTTTCTGTGGGTCACCCCTATCCACTTCTTTCTGTGAGTCACCCCTATCCACTCCTTTCTGTGGGTCACCCCTATCCACTTCTTTCTGTGGATCACCCCTATCCACTCCTTTTTGTGGGTCACCCCTGTCAACTCCTTTCGGTGGGTGATCCCTATCCACTCCTTTCTGTGGGTCACCCCTATCCACCTCTTTCTGTGAGTCACCCCTATCCACTCTTTTCTGTGGGTCACCCCTATCCACCTCTTTCTGTGGATCACCCCTATCCACTCCCTTCTGTGGGTCACCCCTATCAACTCCTTTCGGTGGGTGATCCCTATCCACTCTTTTCTGTGGGTCACCCCTATCCACTTCTTTCTGTGAGTAACCCCTATCCACTCTTTTCTGTGGGTCACCCCTATCCACTTCTTTCTGTGAGTCACCCCTATCCACTCCTTTCTGTGGGTCACCCCTATCCACTTATTTCTGTGGATCACCCCTATCAACTCCTTTCTGTAGGTCACCCCTATCAACTCCTTTCGGTGGGTGATCCCTATCCACTCCTTTCTGTGGGTCACCCCTATCCACTCTTTTCTGTGGGTCACCCCTATCCACTTCTTTCTGTGAGTCACCCCTATCCACTCTTTTCTGTGGGTCACCCCTATCCACTTCTTTCTGTGGATCACCCCTATCCACTCCTTTCTGTTGGTCACCCCTATCAATACCTTTCGGTGGGTGATCCCTATCCACTCCTTTCTGTGGGTCACCCCTATCCACTCTTTTCTGTGGGTCACCCCAATCCACTCCTTTCTGTGGGTCACCCCTATCCACTTCTTTCTGTGGATCACCCCTATCCACTCCTTTCTGTGGGTCACCCCTATCAACTCCTTTCGGTGGGTGATCCCTATCCACTCCTTTCTGTGGGTCATCCCTATCCACTTCTTTCTGTGAGTCACCCCTATCCACTCTTTTCTGTGGGTCACCCCTATCCAATTCTTTCTGTGGATCACCCCTATCCACTCCTTTCTGTGGGTCACCCGTATCAACTCCTTTCGGTGGGTGATCCCTATCCACTCTTTTCTGTGGGTCACCCCTATCCACTTCTTTCTGTGAGTAACCCCAATCCACTCTTTTCTGTGGGTCACCCCTATCCACTTCTTTCTGTGAGTCACCCCTATCCACTCCTTTCTGTGGGTCACCCCTATCCACTTATTTCTGTGGATCACCCCTATCAACTCCTTTCTGTAGGTCACCCCTATCAACTCCTTTCGGTGGGTGATCCCTATCCACTCCTTTCTGTGGGTCACCCCTATCCACTCTTTTCTGTGGGTCACCCCTATCCACTTCTTTCTGTGAGTCACCCCTATCCACTCTTTTCTGTGGGTCACCCCTATCCACTTCTTTCTGTGGATCACCCCTATCCACTCCTTTCTGTTGGTCACCCCTATCAATACCTTTCGGTGGGTGATCCCTATCCACTCCTTTCTGTGGGTCACCCCTATCCACTCTTTTCTGTGGGTCACCCCAATCCACTCCTTTCTGTGGGTCACCCCTATCCACTTCTTTCTGTGGATCACCCCTATCCACTCCTTTCTGTGGGTCACCCCTATCAACTCCTTTCGGTGGGTGATCCCTATCCACTCCTTTCTGTGGGTCATCCCTATCCACTTCTTTCTGTGAGTCACCCCTATCCACTCTTTTCTGTGGGTCACCCCTATCCAATTCTTTCTGTGGATCACCCCTATCCACTCCTTTCTGTGGGTCACCCGTATCAACTCCTTTCGGTGGGTGATCCCTATCCACTCTTTTCTGTGGGTCACCCCTATCCACTTCTTTCTGTGAGTCACCCCTATCCACTCTTTTCTGTGGGTCACCCCTATCCACTTCTTTCTGTGAGTCACCCCTATCCACTCCTTTCTGTGGGTCACCCCTATCCACTTATTTCTGTGGATCACCCCTATCCACTCCTTTCTATGGGTCACCCCTATCAACTCCTTTCGGTGGGTGATCCCTATCCACTCTTTTCTGTGGCTCACCCCTATCCACTTCTTTCTGTGAGTCACCCCTATCCACTCTTTTCTGTGGGTCACCCCTATCCACTTCTTTCTGTGAGTCACCCCTATCCACTCTTTTCTGTGGGTCACCCCTATCCACTTCTTTCTGTGAGTCACCCCTATCCACTCCTTTCTGTGGGTCACCCCTATCCACTTCTTTCTGTGGATCACCCCTATCCACTCCTTTTTGTGGGTCACCCCTGTCAACTCCTTTCGGTGGGTGATCCCTATCCACTCCTTTCTGTGGGTCACCCCTATCCACCTCTTTCTGTGAGTCACCCCTATCCACTCTTTTCTGTGGGTCACCCCTATCCACCTCTTTCTGTGGATCACCCCTATCCACTCCCTTCTGTGGGTCACCCCTATCAACTCCTTTCGGTGGGTGATCCCTATCCACTCTTTTCTGTGGGTCACCCCTATCCACTTCTTTCTGTGAGTAACCCCTATCCACTCTTTTCTGTGGGTCACCCCTATCCACTTCTTTCTGTGAGTCACCCCTATCCACTCCTTTCTGTGGGTCACCCCTATCCACTTATTTCTGTGGATCACCCCTATCAACTCCTTTCTGTAGGTCACCCCTATCAACTCCTTTCGGTGGGTGATCCCTATCCACTCCTTTCTGTGGGTCACCCCTATCCACTCTTTTCTGTGGGTCACCCCTATCCACTTCTTTCTGTGAGTCACCCCTATCCACTCTTTTCTGTGGGTCACCCCTATCCACTTCTTTCTGTGGATCACCCCTATCCACTCCTTTCTGTTGGTCACCCCTATCAATACCTTTCGGTGGGTGATCCCTATCCACTCCTTTCTGTGGGTCACCCCTATCCACTCTTTTCTGTGGGTCACCCCAATCCACTCCTTTCTGTGGGTCACCCCTATCAACTCCTTTCGGTGGGTGATCCCTATCCACTCCTTTCTGTGGGTCATCCCTATCCACTTCTTTCTGTGAGTCACCCCTATCCACTCTTTTCTGTGGGTCACCCCTATCCAATTCTTTCTGTGGATCACCCCTATCCACTCCTTTTTGTGGGTCACCCGTATCAACTCCTTTCGGTGGGTGATCCCTATCCACTCTTTTCTGTGGGTCACCCCTATCCACTTCTTTCTGTGAGTAACCCCTATCCACTCTTTTCTGTGGGTCACCCCTATCCACTTCTTTCTGTGAGTCACCCCTATCCACTCCTTTCTGTGGGTCACCCCTATCCACTTATTTCTGTGGATCACCCCTATCAACTCCTTTCTGTAGGTCACCCCTATCAACTCCTTTCGGTGGGTGATCCCTATCCACTCCTTTCTGTGGGTCACCCCTATCCACTCTTTTCTGTGGGTCACCCCTATCCACTTCTTTCTGTGAGTCACCCCTATCCACTCTTTTCTGTGGGTCACCCCTATCCACTTCTTTCTGTGGATCACCCCTATCCACTCCTTTCTGTTGGTCACCCCTATCAATACCTTTCGGTGGGTGATCCCTATCCACTCCTTTCTGTGGGTCACCCCTATCCACTCTTTTCTGTGGGTCACCCCAATCCACTCCTTTCTGTGGGTCACCCCTATCCACTTCTTTCTGTGGATCACCCCTATCCACTCCTTTCTGTGGGTCACCCCTATCAACTCCTTTCGGTGGGTGATCCCTATCCACTCCTTTCTGTGGGTCATCCCTATCCACTTCTTTCTGTGAGTCACCCCTATCCACTCTTTTCTGTGGGTCACCCCTATCCAATTCTTTCTGTGGATCACCCCTATCCACTCCTTTCTGTGGGTCACCCCTATCCACTCTTTTCTGTGGGTCACCCCTATCCACTTCTTTCTGTGAGTCACCCCTATCCACTCTTTTCTGTGGGTCACCCCTATCCACTTCTTTCTGTGAGTCACCCCTATCCACTCCTTTCTGTGGGTCACCCCTATCCACTTATTTCTGTGGATCACCCCTATCCACTCCTTTCTATGGGTCACCCCTATCAACTCCTTTCGGTGGGTGATCCCTATCCACTCTTTTCTGTGGGTCACCCCTATCCACTTCTTTCTGTGAGTCACCCCTATCCACTCTTTTCTGTGGGTCACCCCTATCCACTTCTTTCTGTGAGTCACCCCTATCCACTCCTTTCTGTCGGTCACCCCTATCCACTTATTTCTGTGGATCACCCCTATCCACTCCTTTCTGTGGGTCACCCCTATCAACTCCTTTCGGTGGGTGATCCCTATCCACTCCTTTCTGTGGGTCACCCCTATCCACTCTTTTCTGTGGGTCACCCCTATCCACTTCTTTCTGTGAGTCACCCCTATCCACTCTTTTCTGTGGGTCACCCCTATCCACTTCTTTCTGTGAGTCACCCCTATCCACTCCTTTCTGTGGGTCACCCCTATCCACTTATTTTCTGTGGGTCACCCCTATCCACTCCTTTCTGTGGGTCACCCCTATCCACTTCTTTCTGTGGGTCACCCCTATCCACCCTTTTCTGTGGGTCACCCCTATCCACTCCTTTCTGTGGGTCAACCCTATCCACTCCTTTCTGTGGGTCAACCCTATCCACTTCCTTCTGTGGGTCACCCCTATCCACTCCTTTCTGTGGGTCACCCCTATCCACTTCTTTCTGTGGGTCACCCCTATCCACTCCTTTCTGTGGGTCACCCCTATCAACTCCTTTCGGTGGGTGGTCCCTATTCACTCCCCTTCTGTAGGTCATCCCTATCTACTGCTTTGTGGCGGGTCATCCCTATCCACTCCTTTCTGTGCTTCATAACTAAACTGCTGTGGTACTGGCCACAAAGTTTCCAACGATGAAACGTTTTGTGATCTAGTTTGTGGGAAATCCATCTGATTAACTTTCTCTGTTGTTTATCCGGATAATCTTATCTAGCAATATATGAGCAAACTGTAAACATGCTGGACTATTTCATTGTTTTTCCCCCTGCAGGCTCAACCTCACTCTCGTCCGCCCGCGTGCTGGGCTGTAAATATGCAGGCTACTCAGTGTCGTTAGGGTCGAGTCCAGAATACAGCCCTATACAACTTGGCATATGAGGGGGGGGGGGGATCCTATTTGTATTATTAAAATCTATTCGTATTGGGCAGGTCAAGTTGAACGAAGGTACCGGATTGTGCTTTATACGAGATACTGGTTGTTGGATTTTTAGTCACTTATGAGTGTGCACGACTACGATGTGTCACTGCTGTATTTTTTTTCTCACAGATGAGGTAAAAGTTATAAACTTGACTGTCTTCAAGCGATTTATGACAATCCGCAAAAGCTGTGTGTTTCACACGTGTAGGGTTTTAAATGGACAAACTCACTTGACTGTATACCTCTAATTTAGTGTTGATAACAGTGATAACAGGGGTATTATATATTGGTGGAGGGGTATGGGGATGATCATAGGGTCTCTTCTCAAATATACTCAAACATGTATGCTTCTGTATGAAAACGATACGGTAAAATGCTCATTAGATCGCACTGAAATGGCAGAAAGGATTTCTTTTTTTCATAATTCTGGAAGTTAGGAACCACCTAGTTCCGCCGAACTGATCATTGAAACTGATAGTCAAAATCTGGAAGAGAAACCTGCGGGTGGTTAACACGAAGCAAATCAAACAAGGACCACTTACTCGCACTCTCGCAAAATCGTGTAGCTGCTTCCTTTAACCTATACCAAACAAAAAAAAAAAAAACAAAAAAAACAAAAAAAAAAAAAAAACAAAAAAAAACACACACAGAGAGAAAAATTCTCGCAGTTGATTGAAACTTGAGCCTAAATAGTAAGGTTGAGCTGCACTCGCGAATTAATGGACCAAGGCTAGTGTAGGAGATTTAGAACGTTGTTGGACTGGTTTTGCTGATGTGATGATAAGTCCTGTGCAGACCCCTAAGTCCTAAATCTTTGCGTACCTTAGTGCTGGTTATATTTACAATTCGCCGTTGAGCTCGGCGTAAATACTATGAGTAACAAACTTGTTTTTGTTTTTTTTTGTTTCTTGTTTGCCCATTGGCGCTTTCAGAAGCATTGTGATTCCACCAGACCCTTGTCACGCCAAGTGTTGCTTAATCAGTTCTTGACGATCTTGAGTTTAGCTTTTGGAAGCATTTGAAACCGTATTTGAGATTGTTTCTTCCAAAACAACAGCGGACGTTGCAAAGACAAAGGATGTTGATCGGGAGGTAGGCGAGGGGGAGGGGGGAGGGGAGGGGGTGCATCCTAGAAACGTTCGCTTTTGGAAGCGAGTGCTGTGTACGCGTTTTTAGCCCAAGTTATTGACAGCGAAATCAAGGCGGAAACACGTAATAACGTCTTGCGATCGCATCTACCCGCTGCCATAAATCTAGCGGACAGAGCTTTTGTAATATCACACATATTTGTGGAGACGCAAGCAGTGGACCAGCCTACCGTCAATGATAGCAAATTATCTGCCATGAAAATGAGCTCATAATTATTATTTTCTGTAGTTCTTAGTGACACTTATAATTTAATAATCTACAGTTCTAATTGTACCACGAAGTAGTGCCACTAAAACACAAAGCCTGATTTCATCACGACTGGATTATAGAATGCAAAACGATGGGGCCACATGGATCATCAAGTATCAATCGGCACAGAGCTGGTGAAAAATGAGTCCTGGAATAAAACTGCTAAGCTGTCCTCGTGATAAACACTCCGCCACGAACAATTAATTTGTCATATGTTGTCATGTGTAATTGTTTAAATTTGTATTGTGACGTTAGGCAAACATTTAAAAAAAAAAACGGGGTATTCCATAAAACATGTTGGCGGAATGTTCGCACTTGTGATCAGTCCCATGACGTCACACTCATGATTCCTTATTGTTTAATACCATGGTGCGATCTCCCGAACTGTGTGAATTAAAAATTTAAAAATGTGTTTCTCGATACAGACATGGTGTTTTGCGGATATCAGGGGAGAGATAAATTTACATGTGTCCACAACCCTGGTTGTAACTGTGCTCTTATCCTGAAGTGACACTGTATACATGTGCATTCGCCATGGTCCTCCTGGTTTTAGGTCAAATGGGCATGGGACATAATAGCAGTGTGCAAAATCGGACGAAATGGCCCGAAACAAAATGTTGCACTTTATTCCCAACTACTTCGCTTTTTTTGGTCATTGACACAGAACAGAGCGAACGGTTATAACAACGGTGTGTAAACGTAGTTTCATCTTTTGCTAATCTTGCTAATTTTGCCCGTTGCACACGTTGCCATTTTGCCCGCTTGCTTATATGCCCCGTACCCGTATCGTTGCCATTTTGTCCGTGCACCTTTCTAGTGGATTCAGTCTAGCGGACAGGGAAAAAGTTATGTTTGCCCCGTAGACAGGAAACATTTTGTCTTTTGTGCTTTGTGTGTGTGCATGTGTATGTAGTGTGTGGTCTCTTGTAGACAGTTGATTTTGTTAACACGATATCTTTCTAACGAACATTCGGATCAGCTTCAAACTTGGTCAGATTATGCCTTAGGTTGGTCCACCCGTTGGGATTGTGTTTGACGGATATTAGGCAACGCGTGACGCTTACGTGAAAACGTGATAATTGCGTCATTAGTGTTTTGGACACTTGACTTTGTTAACAGGATAACTCGAACAACAAGTCCGACCAGCTTCAAACTTGGATTATGCGTTGTGGGGGTCCGTCGGTTTGGATTGAATTTGATAGAAATATTCGGCAATGCTTGACGTCATATGACATCAAAGCGTGACAAATGCATCATGACTATAACTGCAAAACGAAACGTCGGATCAGCTGTAAACTTTTTAGTATAATGCCTTGGGTGTGTCCTACAGTTCATATTGTATTGGAAGGATATAGTACAACGTATGACGTCATATGTTGTCATTATTTGTTGTGGACAGTATACATTGTTAACATTACAACTCTCGAGCCACGAGTCGGATCAATTTGGTGGGATTATGCCTTGGGTGGGTCCGCGATTGCAATTGTTTTGGACGCATATTGGACTATGCATTACGTCATGTGACGTTAAAACTTGAAAAATGCGTAGTCGGTGTAAAACTTGGTGGGTAGTTCCTTTCATTGAGTCCAAAGGCTCATAGTGCATTTGGCGTATACGAAGAACAAGTCGGATCAGCTGCAAACTTAGTGGGGTTATGCCATGGGTGGATCTGGTGATTGTATTTAACGCATATTGGACAACGCTTGACGAGATATGATGTCAAAAGGTTATTACACACACGCTCCTTACCCAATGTTCTTATGAATTTTGGGGAAGAAAGGCTCGGTAGCATCCAGATTGATGAGTGGGGGGGGGGGGGCGGAGGGTGAGGGGGAAGAAGGGAGTATCGACGTAGAGTGGTTCCGAATATACGAATGTATTTTAGGGTTTAATGAGAGGTGGAGGAGAGAGAGGATAGACGGTACCTTTGTTGATGAGTGCACAAGTTATCGCAGCTGGTTCGACATAGCATTTGCTGTGCTGTTGACTTTGTCTGTTGTGGTCGTACTTACACACCTCTACAGGGCTAGCTATTGCTTTTACTCGGCTGACAGCAAAGTTTTTTCACTGCCAACATTTGCTTGCAGTACCTGCAGTTGTTTTTTAATTTAAGTAGGTCAGCCACTATATTCTGTTCTGCTAAGCAGCTCAGCATTTTGGCACAAATACGTCCCCTCTTACCACACCTCCAGGGTGACAGGGTAATCATTACGGCAGTGGCTGGCTAATAAAAGTGTTTGACATGCTCGGGTATACTGATGTTGGTGTGCACTGGCTGCTCTGGTCTTGTGAAGTATTTGAAAAATAACAGAGTTAAAAAAAGCATAGACAATGTGGTTACCATTTATTATTTATTCTAGGTATTGCGAACTTGAAAGCGGGCCTTTTCAGTTTGTTTAGTTTGTGACATGTGGACATGGGTGTGTTTTTGTTTGTGGTTGCAGGTGATGCTCATCAGCTTGTACAACTGCAGCGTCCATGCGGACTGCGAGCAGTGCCTGGTAGCACGGGATCCACACTGTGGCTGGTGCAGCCTTCAAAACAAGTATGACTCGCTCCCTCACATGTCAGGCATCCTACATGCCATTCGTTACATCTAACACTCCGTTTATTAAGTGTGAAAAAAGTTAGGTATTAAATTTAAAAATATATAACTCACTTTAAGCTGAGCGAGGCTCGTTTTGTCAGCTGTTTAGATTACACACCTTGTAAATTGCCGGTATTTAAAATGAGCAAGTTCAACAGGAAATTAAACCAAGTTTATTTAACAGGCGCCCCCTTTCTTTGGTGCACAGGAAAATGTTGGGAGAAAATAGTTGTGATGGGTGAGCAGTTTAGACTAGCCGACTTAGTTTGATCGGACTGCTTTTAAATTTTAAGTGTTTACTAAATAGTCCTGTCTTGGAAAATCACTTTTTTGGCGATTCGCCATAATTGGCCAGATGGCGTCATTTTAAAAAAGAATTGACAGCCAATTTTGGTTCTCAAAATGCGTCCCCTACAGTTTTGATAGGATTGCTTTCAATTATTGTATGGATGTTGCGTAAGTTAGTCTGCTTTGAAAAATTACCAGTAACCCGTTTTAAAGTACATGTACTTCTGCCATATTTTGGCGATTTTACGAGCCTTTTGATACCCAGCTATCTAGATTGCAGCTGGGCACAATGTCCCTGGATATTCGTGTTTTGGTAGCATTTTTATCTCAGAGAGTGTGAAATTTCGCCGTGAAAAATACTGTGTTTTCTTTAAATAGATTAACTAAGATATTTTAATTCCGGCTTGTTGTTTGGCGTGTCATAAAGAACTTATCAAGTAATATCGCTCCCAATGTAGAGCTGAGGTTGGTTCTGCCAAGGTCGTTGCTTGTAGGCTGCACTGTACCACATGGAAAAACCACGTCTCAAGTCAATCTGCATTGATTTATATTGCAAATGACTTAATATATACTCAGAAATGCAACGAGCGAACGAGTCTGTTTCCGTGTCTTCTGTCTTCTTCGTCATCAGTTACCACAAAAAGTATTATTTATCAGTCGCATGCCATATGGGTGCCAAGTACTTTCTTTAAAAAAAAAAAACGCGTCAGTGAAAACCAAAGTAGAAAGCAAATTCTGTCGTATATTTCAGTTCTTTTGTTCTTTATATGCTTAATACGTCATATTCGGCTGATGTAAATAAATAAAATGAGAAGTTTTTCTCACGTCATACCATTTTCTGTGATGAAAAACAAACGTCGTATCAAATACTGGCAAGGCTGCTGTGTGCTGTTGGACCAAATATTTTACCTTGAGGGGGACGAGAGGGGTGGGGGAGTCCTTTGAATTGATAGTATTTGACGTGGGAAATGTTCGATTTGGGAGAACATAAAACATTTGATAAAAGACGTATTTAGAATGTATTGGATTTATTATTGAAATAAATTATATCAGCAGAAATCTATTATTTCTTAATTTCCTGGTGTCGTTTTTACCCTCAGAAGTGGGTGTATGAAAATTTCTACATCCCGGTTTGATTGAGGTCAGTAATTATATAAATAGTATCATGTATTATGGTGGCTGATTTCTTAGTTGATGGGTTAAGCCACTGCATGTGGTGACAGGCTGCACTAAATCGGCTTTCACATAGATGTACAGAAAAGTAGTCCCTATTTCCTGGTGTTACGGAACCTGAACTTCTTTAATGCTGAAATGTTATACAAATGGGTCATAATGTAAATAGGGGTATTTATAATTCGTTTGCCTGCATGAAATAACTTGAGGGATGCGGAAATGGGCCCGTGTCCGGTATTTCGTGTAATTGCTACAAGGATGCTCCGGGGGTAGGGGGGGGGGGTGGTGGGGGGGCGGGGAGTTGTGCTGCGGGGTTTCCGTGTATTCTCGATGCCGGATTCGTCGGTGATTCAGTTGTCGAGTATTTTATCGCTCTGTCGTTTACTCGGCATGTGCAAACTCTGATCCATATTACGGTCCGTTCGGGGCTGGCATCTCTCCAGACAAGGCTGGACTATTTTACGCTAACATAGCCGAAATATGTGGTGTTATAGAACTTTTTGGCTTCTCGTACTACAAGTAACTTTTCCTTCCTAAATTGGTAAATGTTTTAATCGAGGCTTTTTGTCAAATCTCTTCAATTTCCCCCCTTCCAGATGCACGGTCATGTCGGAATGTGAGGTGACGCACAGAACGTATGGGTGGCTGTCTTATCCCGACACCGAATGCCCCGTCATCTTGAGGGTATTCCCGTCACATATAGTGCAGTACGAGACCAATCTGACAGCGGTAAGTTCGGGGATTTTCCATGACGTCATGAAAGCGTCACTTGAGCTCATGTGTGGGCTGGAAACGACACTTATTCGTGAGCCGTCTGAGTGATGGCTTAGGTTCAGCGGCATCTGACGTGCTCTGGTTGTTCCAGACACGCTGCCTGCAAATGTGCCTGCAATTAAATAGTGACTACTTATGATATCAGATTTTTAAGCCACTGTGGTTTTTGTCTCAACAGTACCAGTTGGTGAGAAGCGTGGGAAACTTGGGCATGCTGAGTAAGTTCCGGGCTTGTGTTAATCAGCAGAACTTTCGTCATATTTGTACATAAAACGATGGTTTGAAAAGGATGTTTTTGGATGAAACGATTGGTACATGCAAAAATAGTCATTTTGTGGTAATGTACTCGGAAGTTGCTGCACGTATTGAGTCAACTAAGTGCACCATTTGTACATAATATAAAGAGTAAAAAATCAGTGCCTTAAAAGGTAGTCAATTTTTCGAAAGTAATGCAAAAGGGTATAAGCTAATGTGGTGGTTGCCTTTATCAGGTGCAGTTGACGATAGCACACGTGCGCGACCTGGCAGGTCACGTGAACAGCGACACACTCCTGCAGTGCATGCTGACGGGTCAAGGTTACACGCGCGTCAGCCCGGCGCAGCGGATCGGCCAGGTCGTCAACTGCACGCCCTTGTCCATCCCGCCGCCATTGCCCGAAGACCAGTCGAGGCGAGATGACGAGGTGAGTCGGGTACTGGCCGAGGAAGTAGTCTGTTGCTTATCAAAAAGCACTCATTTCAAGCAGTAATTTTAAAAAAAAATAATGAAATGGTTAACATCTTGCTTTTCACAGAAATAAGTCCCTGTTAGTATATTTACAGCCTGCTGTGGAATGTGAACTCATATGATGCTCTGGCTTATGTCATGTGTGGAAAGGGAAATCGACTCTACATTTTATCAAATTTCAATGGGTTTTGACTCATTGTTTCCTGTGCAGCTGTCGATACTGGTGGTGGGGAAGCAGTGGCTGTCAACACACGTGACGTTGTACGACTGCACGAGGCGGCAGAGCTGTGAGGCGTGCGTGCAGGCCGACCTGCCGTGTGTGTGGTGCCTCAAGAGCAACGTCTGTGTCAACCGCCGCAGCTCGTGTGTCAACCAAGCGGCTATCAACAGCGAGACTGTAAGCATTACGTGATATATAAGGCGCTATTGATAGCGTTACTTTAAGCGTCAAACATGTCAAGTACTATCAATGGCGTGGCTGTAAGCAGTGTTTGAGCGAGCGAGACTGTAAGCATTAGGCGGTAAGCGAAGCGAGACTAGGCATCACATGATTTAGATATAGTACCAGTGATATAATGTATCATTCCAGGCCCCGCTTAGCAGTACTTCGGCAGATAGGACTGGACCCCAGTTCTGCCCGAAAATCGAAGGGGAGACACATCCAGGGGCCTACATCACGGCAGCCGGGGTGCCCATCACTGTGGAGGTGCTGGCTTCAGAGTTACTGGTAAGATGACGTTCTTGCTGGTTCCGGAGCATTTCTTCGTCACGTGTCGGAGGGGGGGGGGGGGATCTTAAGACTCTAGGAATTATTCTTGATAGATTTTACTTGAATTTAAGGGGAGATGTCATAATTCGTATTTTGAATTATCCGTCGTAAAAATACTAAAAAGTACATAATTGAAACTCACTACCAACTTCAAATTAACTGAATTCGAATCAACCGAATGCCTATTTAATGCTGAAGAAAAATGGCACCAGCAAAATTACTTCCAATTAAGCGTGTTCGAATTGGACTGAATAAACTGTATCACACTGGGAGACCTAAACTGAAATATTTTGCACTGTGTTTGCTGTTTTTGTAGCTCAGGAAAAAAACCAGGTGATACTGATCCTTAAAGTTGTTTGTGATTGCAGGAGTACCAGCAAAGCGGCCTGAGGTGCCACTTCATGCACAAGAGCGGGATGGTGGTGAACGCGACGTGGGTGAACCGCAAGATCGTCTGTGAAGCTATCAGTGTAAGTGTGTCACTAAGGCCTGCTTTAAGGCCTGGTTTTAACGTCAGGATCTCTCGGGTGAAGGGGGGCAGACTTCGGATCCCTTAAACCCCCCCCCCCCCCCCCAATATGCTCCACCCTCGCGTTTCATCTGACGCTTTTCAATGTCAAAACACAGTTCAGGTTTTGCTTTGAGTTTAGATAATTTACAGAAAGCTGAACATAATTATAGTCTGCCCGACCAAGGGGGGAGGGGGGGGGGGGCATGTAAGGTTTGTACGTTCTACGTGTACGTGTGTGTATGCGTCAGTCTGTTGTGAACAAAATGTTTTGTGCAAGATATCTCGAGAACGAAAAGTCGGAGCAACTTCGGACTTGAACTGTTTATTCCTTTGATAATTTTTGACAATGAATTATGATTATGTTTGCAGAAAAGAATATTTTATTTCAGCAAAAAGAAAAATGGAAAATGGTTATTTGAAAATTATGGGTTTAGTTGGCTAGACATTTGTTTTTGTTTACAAAAACAAAAATAAATAGGTGTCGATTGAAAGTGTGTGATGCAAGCCTGCACGCTTACGTTTGTGTGCACTGGCCGTTCTACTTTGAAACTGAAAAACATGCATGTTTAAATCAATATAGGGATAGATCATGTGGCTGTACTGGATTCGGACACGGGTGGAAGGCCTGTGAACGAACCTCGCAAACACAGACCACACATAATCATACCTTACACAGGCACACTCCCTTTACCTTTCGGATACTCTCATGTACTATACGCCGCCTGTATGTTACGTGGCAACTTCCGTTACGCCAAACAAAAAGGGTTACCAGCGTTATGTTGGCCTATACCTATGACGTTCGAGTAAATGAGGCGGGCGAAGTTTCATTAGATAATGCGAAATTTATTTATCATTTTTTTTATATGGTAGTGCACTGTCACTCGGTGCATGTTATAATAAAAGGTTAGAGCGTTGCTCTGGTAATCCCAAGGTGACGAGGGTATTAAGCGGGAGACTGACCTTTGCTTCGATTGGCTCAGCCAAGCGATTGCAGTGGGCTAGATCAACAATCAAGGAATTCCAAATTATCGCCCATCGACTGTGTCAGCCATTCCTTAAAAAAAAACAACAATAAATGGTTTGTGTTTTTTCGAGTGTTTTTTTTGGGGGAAAGTGTTGTATGTTTTTCTTTTTTTACAGCTGACGTATGACGATGAGGTAGGATCTTTGACTATACCACTACAAGTGTTCTGGGATAACAATAAAACCATTGATAACCCTACAAACATATCAAGTGAGTTGAAATGTGCCTCTACTAGTCACAGTATGGAAATTAATGTCACCGAAAAAAGAATAATTGAAAGATAAATAAACGGATTAATTTTGAAATGTAAGTGAACAATTACTGAAATATCTGTCAAAAAGTTATAAAATAATTATAAATAAACAACTAAAAAACAAAGTAAACAAACCACGCATTGTCAGTTTTTGTTTTAACATGTCATGACAGCTGTTAAATGGAGTCTAATTTTGTCTCAGAAATGTTCAAAAATGTATGAAAGGAATACAGGAATGACATGTGTTGACTAGTCCAGAATCTGGGCATATCGAGTCGTTAGCCATCATTGCATCGAGTCACATGACCGCTCAAACAGGGAGATCTTTGATCAGGGTTCGCGCTGGGTTCTCAGGAAAGTGAGTCATAAAAGGAAAGTGTGACTCAGTTGGGTCCAGAAAGACTCGGTGGATTCCGAAAAAGTGAGTCATTTCGTAAAAAAAATGCCCCAAAAGTGGACAAAAACCCCGCCAACGCGAACCCTGATTGATGCTTCAGAGGGCGTGTATTTCTATGGTGGTGTGTTTTCAATGGCATCCCAAGTGTTTTCTAATGTGTAGTGGAGAGAAAAAAAACTGATTTATGCAGTTGAAGTGTACAAGTGTGCGTTACTGGCAACAAGCTGCGGCGAGTGCACGCTGCTGGATGAGATCTACGGGTGCGGCTGGTGTGCGGAGGGTTGTACACACCAGGGCCACTGTGACAATGATGTTCCCCCACTAGGCGTGCAGGACATATGTCCCAATCCGCAGATCACTGACGTAAGGCTTAGGTCTCTTAGTGTAAAAAAATAGGCAATCGGTTGTGTAGCTGGGAATGTTTTTGATCATATTTTATTTTTGTTTCAACATAGGAATGTGGTAAATTTATGGCTCTTTGTTTACTGAAAAAAAAATGCAAAATCGACGCCAAACCGAGAAACTTAAAACAAATGCATCATCATTGAATAATATACAATAAATAATCTTTGAATACCGTGCAATTAGCGTAGCCATACAGCATATTTGGATGTAACATATAATTCTAGTTCGAACCTAAATCGGGGCCTCATCTGGGAGGCACCTTAGTGACAATCACGGGGATCAATTTGGGGAAATCCGTCAGCGATATCAAGGAGGGTGTTAGGGTTGGCGACCGGAAGTGTAAAGTCCTAGACGATCATTACACACCATCAGTGAGGTAAGATTGTTGATATTTCGTTACAGGAAGGTTTATCGATTCACAACATACACATTCAGTATTTCGGGAGTCATGCGTTTCTGCTTCATTTTAAATAAGTCAGTATTGAAAGAGTGGATTTGAAAATCTGTTCCATGTCTGAAAGTCTATGCTCAAGTGTATCAAATTGCAGATTACGAAATTATTTGCCTTGTATATTGAATTGAGATCGTGTGTTCATATGAACGAATACTTTTCCCAATGGTGCACAGAGTTGAATATGTATGTTAATTACGAATTACTCCACTATATGTGATCGACCGCGTGTCGGTCTGTCGGTCGGTCTGTCGGTCTGTCATCAAGAGCTTGTTAACACGATAACTTAAAAACTCCTGCAAGGATTTTAATGAAACTTGGTATGTAGCTTCTATGCGAACAAACACAGATCGGTATTGTAAATTGGTCAGGATCGTCCAAGGAAAATGGACCAGCTGGCTCTTGATTGACTATTGATAGCCGTGTTTAACTGATGGGGGGGGGGGTTGTGGGGAATATGTGGGCTGTGCACACTGCTCTAGTTTTTAATGAAAAAAAAAACAACAATAGCAAAAGAATACATC